>JABUQX010134988.1:0-7500 GCA_015478945.1 Trachelipus rathkii | reverse complement strand
TATATATATATATATATATATATATATAATTACTAAACGTAAATAATTATTTTATTCAGACTTCGGCTCGGCTAAGGTTTCTATATTTGAAAATTGATGAGCATTTCTTTTGGCGATATGTCTTTTCACCTAAAAATTGTTCTTGAAAGAAAATTTATACTAAAATCAACTCAAACTCTGAAAAACAGCTCCGGCTCCGACTAGGTTTCTGCACTATTTTAAAATTGTTCCAGCACGTCTTCTGGTAATAATTTTTCAAATTAAAAAATATTTTTCGAAAAAATTTCATACTCGGCCGCTCAACTCGGGATCGGGAATAGACTAAGGAATTTGCACTATTTGAAAATTATTCAGCACGTCTTCTGACAATATTTTTCTCCTAAAAAGTATTTAATGAAAAATTCATACGCAGGCATCCGGCTCCGGCTCGGCGCAGCACCGAGGCCCCTTCTTCTCCGACCGAAGAATTCTGACTTATTTATTCAGTGTTATGCCATCTTCAGCGTAAATTTTTCACCTAAAAATATTTATTGAAAAATTTCATACCTAGGATCCGGTTCCGACTCCGGCTTCAGATCCGGCTCCGGATCCAACTAAGGTTTCTGTACTATTTGAAAATTGTTCAGTAAGTCTTTTGACAATATATTTTTCATCTAAAAAATATTTCTTGAAAAAAATTCATACCCAGGATCCGGATCCGGCTCCGACTTCGGCTTCGGCTCCGGATCCGACTAAGGTTTCTGCACTATTTGAAAATTGTTCGGCACGTCTTCTGACAATAAATTTTTCACTAAAAAAATATTTCCCGAAAAAAATTCATACCCAGGATCCGGCTCCGGATAAGGCTCCGGATACGACTTCGGCTTCGGCTTCGGCTCCGGATCCGACTAATGTTTCTAGACTATTTGAACATTGTTCAGCACGTCTTCTTGAAATAAATTTTTCACCTCAAAAAATATTTTCTGAAAAAAATTCATACCCAGGATCCGGCTCCGGATACGACTTCGGCTCCGGATCCGACTAATGTTTCTACACTATTTGAACATTGCTCAGCACGTCTTCTTGAAATAAATTTTTCACCTAAAAAAATATTTTCAGAAGAAAAATTCATACGGATTATTAAATCGGATCAGATCTCACACCGACTTCAGCTTCTGGTTTTGGATCATTGGAGTTTTCTGCACTATTTGAAAATTGTTCGGCGTCTTCTGACAATAAATTTTTCACCAAAAAAATATTCGAAAAATTCATACCAGGATCAGGCTCGGATCCGGCTCAGATACGGCTCCGGATCCGACATTCCTGAACTATTTGAACATTGTTCCAGCGTCTGTGAAATAAACTTTTCACCTAAATGTTTTAGAAATTCATACCAGGATCACTTTCGGATCCGGCTCCGACCTTCGCTTCGGCTCAGTTCGATTAAGGTTCTCTGCACTATTTGAAATTGTTCGCGCGTCTTCTCATGACAATATCGTTTCTGCTAATATTTCCCGAAAAAAATTCATACCCAGGATCCGGCTCCGGATACGACTTCGGCTTCGGCTCCGGATCCGACTAATGTTTCTACACTATTTGAACATTGCTCAGCACGTCTTCTTGAAATAAATTTTTCAAAAAAAAATATTTTCTGAAGAAAATTCATACCCAGGATCCGGATCCGGATCTGACTTCGGCTTCGGCTCCGGATCCGACTAAGGTTTCTGCACTATTTGAAAATTGTTCGGCACGTCTTCTGACAATAAATTTTTCCCCAAAAAATTATTTCCCGAAAAAAATTCATACCCAGGATCAGGCTCCGGATCCGGCTCCGGATACGGCTCCGGATCCGACTAATGTTTCTAGACTATTTGAACATTGTTCAGCACGTCTTCTTGAAATAAATTTTTCACCTAAAAAAATATTTTCTGAAGAAAATTCATACCCAGGATCCGGATCCGGATCCGGCTCTGACTTCGGCTTCGGATCCGACTAAGGTTTCTGCACTATTTGAAAATTGTTCGGCACGTCTTCTGACAATAAATTTTTCACCAAAAAAAAATTCATACCCAGGATCCGGCTCCGGATACGGCTCCGGATACGACTTCGGCTTCGGATCCGACTAATGTTTCTACACTATTTGAACATTGCTCAGCACGTCTTCTTGAAATAAATTTTTCACCTAAAAAAATATTTTCTGAAGAAAATTCATACCGGCTCTGACTTCCGGTTCGGCTCGGCTGCTTCGGCTCGGATCCGGCTAGAGTTTCACTATTTAGAAAATTGTTCGGCGTCTTCTGACGTAAATTTTCCACCAAAATATTTCAGCAAAATTCGCACCCAGGATCCGGCTCAGGATGCTCAGATAACTTCGGCTGCTCGGATCCGACTAAGGTTTCACTATTTGATAACTGTTCAGCACGTCGCAATAAATTTTTCACCTAAAAAAATATTTTTTGAAAAAAATTTCATACTCTGGCTCCGGCTCCGGCTCCGACACCGGCTCTGGCTTCGACTCCGCTCCGGATCCGACTAAGGATTCTGCACTATTTGAAAATTGTTTAGTACGTTTTCTGGCAATAAATTTTTCATCTAAAAAATTATTTCTTGAAAAAAAATTATACCCAGGATCTGGCTCCGGCACCGGCACCAGCACCTCCGGCTCCGGCTCCGGCTCTGGCTCCGGCTCCGACTCCATTTATTTGACTGAGTAAAATCCGAAGAATGGGTGGGAGGTTGAGAATATGAAAAAAAAAAAAAATAGATTTTCTATAATTATAAATAAAACTTTTTTTTAACCTAAGCCAACCTGGAATTACAATTTTGACTGGAATTGAAATTTTTTAGTTCGACACCTCTCTAAATAAATTTCAGTATCTAAAAAACCATTTAGAATTTTTAAAAAATAATTACACCATGATGTTCAGGAGGAATTTTTCTAATAATCTAGATAATAAAAAAAATGTGAAAATTTTGATTTTGACTTCAAAAAGTAGAGGGCCCGAGGATAAAGTCTCCCCTTAATTAAGGATGAATTCACAGTTTCGGCTTTAATTAAAATGTAATAAATTTTCATTTCAAATGAAACTTATCTAATGATATTGTTGTATTTACATCATAAATATATGTAATATACAATTATAATATAATCAAAACGTCAGCAAAGGTTGCTATTTCTGATTTTTTTTATATAAAAAGGTTTAACAACTCATTATTTTACTTAGAAAAAGCATGTATTAATTAATGAGTTGAAAGAAAGAACAGGTGAAAATAATTGCATGACAAAGTACATGCTGGAGCAAAGGATATTTGTGTGCTATGTATAGATGTTAAATTAAAGTTCTCAAATACTGAATTTAATATATTAATATAAAAAAGTTCAACTTATGTATGGGAAGGCAATTCGAATCAGCGTAGGGGTCTTTTTTAATTTTTAGGTTCTAACACTTTCAAATAGAGAATTGAATGTTTTTTTGAATAGTGTGTGTATGTGGGCTTTCAATAGTAAAAAAAATATTGTACTCATGATGTAGGAACAAGTAAACCAACCTTCTTGTTTGATAGTTAATTGTAGACAAAACATGAAAGATATATAAAACATTATAACATAAAATAGGCACTACATAAGAATAAATTACATCAATATCCTACATAACCGACCCCTGATGCTTCATCAAAAGATGAACGAATCAATCTATCTTCCGAACATCCCAAATTATGTCTCGCGATTCCCTC
This sequence comes from Trachelipus rathkii, assembly GCA_015478945.1. Taxonomy (NCBI): domain Eukaryota; kingdom Metazoa; phylum Arthropoda; class Malacostraca; order Isopoda; family Trachelipodidae; genus Trachelipus; species Trachelipus rathkii. Next base: position 3,786 of record JABUQX010134988.1, on the reverse strand, counting down.
CAACTTGCAATATTCTCCTTGACGTTACAATTAATTCTGGCCCCTTATCCCAACTCGAAAAAACACCTCGCTCCATTTGGCTTCACCCATATCTCTTCCCCGACACCAAATTCATTATTAACCTTCTCTATCAACTCCTCTTCCGCAGAATTATCCTTAATATCCGGATCCCTCCATTCATAATTGTATTTTATCGAACAAAGGCAACTCGACCCCTTCATTCCCCACCCTTGAATGAATTCTACCAGAAACCACTGCAAAAATCGAACTACGCTGTAATGTCGAACCTCCCCAATAATTCTTTTGTATTCCTATGGATTCCTCTCAATACCAAAGTCAATACTCGCTGTAATGCCGCCCGATATCAAATCCACGTTCCATCTCTTACATATCTCCCTCAGTTCAACTCCTTAAAGCACTTCAATCTATATGATTTCAATTAGAAAGCCGTTCAAAGAACCATTTCCATACTCTCCTAATTCTTTCCACCCTCCACACCTTATATCCTCAAGATTCGAATCTCTTCCCCCACACAAATATTATCGATGGAAAAAAAAAATATCCAGAAAAGATATGTTATATCGATAGCCAATCTTTTGCCAATACCAAAAAACACCTAAACTCCCTTCGGCATTAATGGTTGGGCCATAGACCAACATTTTACATTTTTTATACACTCTTCCCACATCTGCATTTAACCTCTTTTCCACCCTCTCGCAGCAAACATTGCTTTTTCAAGCCACAATACTTCTCCCATATATCCTATCAATCTCTTCCCAAAACCATGCCACAACAATCGTCCTCAAATCCCGGTTTAAAAACTCCAACCACCTCTGAAACCCTTTAACTTCCGCTTTGTTTCTTCAGACTAACCAAATAATATTATTCATCTCAATTCCTCCAATATATCTAAAAGGATTCCATCTCCTTTACAACATTTCTGCAGCACCTTTTATTTCATCTACAATTCATGCTAACCCGCATTTCCTTAACCAGTTTACCACCGATCTTCGAATCGCACATATTTCGACCTACCTTAGATACCCCTTTATCATAAATCTAAAACCTTTAAAACCCGCCAGTGTCTGCATCATAATTGACTGCAATCCCCTCCCATACCAGACAAGCATTTCTACTATTCCCATCAAATGCTAGACGTTGCACCAATCTTTCCCTTAACCTATCACCACGAAACACAATCCCTCAACCAGATCATTCGAAACCACCTCCTTCACAAACTTTAACCAACATCATTAATCTTTTTTAATTGTCTCACCCATTGTTCTTCGCCATGCCTTTTTCAACCAACTGCAATCACTCCTTAACCATCCTGCAATGGATAGATGCACCACCCACCTTCCGCAGACATGGAGAAACAACTCCCTCCAGAAATCTTCAATTATTATCACAATTTAGCAAACCATTCCCCCTTCTATCATTTCACCATCATCTCCATTAAAAACGTCATTCCATTCCTTCCCCCCACCACCTCCCCAAAACCTATGAGACCAACCCGAACAAAAGCATGTATCCTAACACTCTCAGCCCCATAATACATCCTACCAATAGACTTAATATGTCTCAATAGTATCTGTACGTCCGACCGATACCACCCTTTATTCAAAATAGAAGAATATGAGTTATAACCAGTAACTGGAATAGAAGCTATTATGGGTTAAGCTCGAAACAGGAATGTCAAGTCTGTTCTAGGATGTATATAGAGGCACCCCAGGTGAAACACTATATTGCCTTAAACGCCTTGCGTATCCGAGCATCGACCATTAGGCCTAAAATCGAACACTTGGGAGGTAAGACAGACGAAAGTCTGTACTGAACCGACTAGACACAGGCCGAAGGCCTGAGTTTGTCTCTGTGTTCTTGATGTATTATATTGATTATTATTAGTATTATTACGTCGAAGAAGTATCCGAAAGGATCACTCAGATTTTAAGGTCCCTATCTGCAGTGCTTACACGCGGTCAGCCTCTGCACTGTCTCAGCACCCCCGTGCACTGCAACCGCACCGCATCGCACCGCATGCTCTGGTTTCATCGCACTCTCTCTAGAAGTGTGAGAACAAAGTATCTCGTCAAACTGATACCCCGTTTGATAACTAACCTCTTGTATACGATATTACGTCCCCAAGGGTAAGAGGGACCCCACCCCTCCTTAAAAAAAATTAAATTGTTCGAAAAGCTAAATTGGAAGATTCAGGGCATAGTAAATTGTCTGAAAGCTTGCATAGAATCTCTTAGTTGGCCCGCACCTGTGAGCCCACTGCGTACCAATTAATAAACATCGTATCAACAACAAACTGTGTCTTATTAAATATGTTTATTTATTCAGTTAGATTTCGAAAATAATGGTTCAAAACCATTCCAAAAAAAAAAAAAAAAAAAAAATCTTATTCGTTTTTTCTATAAATTTAAATATTTAATTTTACATACCCCCTAAAGCAGTAAATCATTAAATCAAACTACCATCATCGCAGCCTCCGTACGCTCTTCCTTTCCATTGTGATCTATGACCTATTTTAATCATATTTTTTACGAAAATTGTAACTGTTACATACCCAAAGCAGAAATCAGTGTAAATCAAACACATTCCATCCTACCGTTCCTGTCACCCCGTCCACGTGTTATCTATCATTAAGTTAAAATTAATTTTCCACTAAACGAATCCTTAGTACATACCCAAAGCCGAGTAAATCAAACCTCCAATCCCAGCTCACCATCCCGGCCTCTCCTTCCGCCATTCCTTGATCTATATCTATTGATCATGTTAGCCACGATTCTGAGTATCATTTTGGATAAATACATAACATAAAATCAGTTCTTTATACAAAGGTAGATGGAAAGATGATTTACTCCTCTAACAAAGTTCTAAGGAGCAATTTAAGATCTAAGAAACTAAGAATATATATACTACTAACGACAAACCTGGACACCTATTCTTAGTACAGGAATGAAACTTTAACGTTAACAATAGTTTACACTTACAACAGAAAGATATACTAGTTCATAAGCATCCAAATACCTACGCTCTATTCACCACTTTGTCAAACAATCCTTAACATACAATAATTTACAGTAACATGGGGATAATTTATTTAACAAAAATTTATTCACTTAACTATTGTAACCATCATTATCGGTCTTATCAACGTAATATAACCTACTAAACGTATTAAAGTTTCCCTTTTACCACCCACCTCACAACCCCTAACACTGACCCCCCTCGTAAACTATACCTAAGAAAATTTAATACTAAAGACTAAAACATCTATCGTATATCTTAACAATGGCAACCCACTCACACACCCGTTTAACATAACAAAAAATTCCCCACTTATAACATCCACTGAAATAACTATACACTTGGCAAATCGCAAAACGGAACCTTATTCTTACTTTTCAAGCATATCTTTAACATTAGTCAACCTTTACACTACCAGAACATCACATAATAAAGCTTACTAGCATCTACTAACTGAGAGAATTAACCCACAACGACAAAACTAACACATCTTAAACTACGTACAAATAAACAGTCAACGTTAACAAAGTTTCACCCCTTAACAACAGTAAATAACTACAACATTCAAAAACGATACATTCACACTGGCTTCAAGCATGTCTCTAATCCAGAACAATGGTAATTACACTCACCCACGGATAGACAAACCCTCTTAACATTATCTACACATAAACTACCGAAACCTGCGCACTATCAAAGCAGAGCCGAAGTCTATCGACGTACATCTCAATTCACAAATAAAGCTCACTT
>JABUQX010134987.1:65000-66325 GCA_015478945.1 Trachelipus rathkii | reverse complement strand
GTTTTTTAATATATATAAGGTAACACAAATATAATCATAATATATAACAAATAAGAAGAATATAAGAATTAAGAAAAATATATATATATATAATATAAGTATAATAGAGAATAATATATATCATAATAACAATTGGTAAAGGTGGTAAAGGTGGTGGGACTTAAGATAATCAATAATATATAATTAAGATCATCACGACACATGGCTCACCCTGAATCAAAGCTTGAAAGTCTTTTAATCAAAACGAACATAAAACTAAGAGTAAAAATATTTAATATTAGAATATTTAAAAAAGTATTTTTTTATTACAATTATTATTATTTGGGATGTACCGGAACCACAGGAATTAGCCTAAATTATTATTATTATTATTATTATTATTATTATTATTATTATTATTATTATTATTATTATTATTATTATTATTATTATTATTATTATTATTATTATTTTTAAACGAGTGAACAGTCATGGTTTTTGATGAGTTTTAAAATGTTTTGAAAACCATAAAATTACAACAAAATATATCAAAGATTAAAACAAGCGTCAAATTGGTAATCAACTTTCCATTTGAATTGCTCCAAGATTTATCTCATTCATTAATTGCTAAAAATCCTGACATAAAGTAAACAAAAATTTAGCGCTATAAATAGGTCAAAAATATGATTTGATTATGGAGACCATTTAATATAGTCTCACTTGTCTCCAAGATGGATTATCAAATTTTTCCTTTTACCCCAAACTGGAGAGAACCCCACCTGCAACATACCCAGTGCTTTCTTCGTAAATATTCTTTTAGAAAGTAATGTCATTTATCTAGCTTCATCTGCCCTTTGACAACTAGAATTTGATAAAATAAATAGATTTTAGGGTCTTGGTGTTTGTGATTTACAGCAAATAAATTCCAAGCGTTACTTGGATTTTTTAACGTCATCACATATGATACGAGTCTGATGCGAATATTTTGCGTAAGAAGTGACGTTAACTTACACTTTTCAAATTCCTAGTGCTCTGTGCAAGCTCAATGAACTTCCTGAATGTGGGCATTCTTATTTCTACTGGAGAGCCTACTGAAAACTCATAAGACTTGAGCTTATCCTGAATATTTATTAGTAGCCCAATACTGGACGAATGAGTCATCTTGCAGAAAAAATTGTACCTCTCTAACGTTGTCATGTTTACTCATAGTTCGTGATTTTTTTTTTACAGTAATGGATTGGATTAGGAATTGATGGAATGCCCGTTTTATTAGAAGACGAATAATTATAAAATAATAGCAAAAAATAATATTGAGAGATACACGTTTTTCATGAAAATAAAATTTT
>JABUQX010134987.1:52500-60000 GCA_015478945.1 Trachelipus rathkii | reverse complement strand
TATTATTGTAAATGTATTTAATGATAAAATATTTAATATTCTTGTGAATATATTTAATGTTAAAATATGTAGATCTGTGATTATTAAATTTCTAATTATGTAGTAAAGGTTTTTAAATGAAGTTAGTGTTTTATTATTATGAAGTAGAAGGTTGTAAATATATATATATATATATATATATATATATATATATATATATATATATATATATATATATATATATATATATATATATATATATATATATATATATATATATATATATATATATATATATATATATATATATATATATATATATATATATATATATATATACTCTCACCATAGCTTCGAAAGTTGCATTGTACATCAAGCACTCCGGGAGTATGGATGTGGGTAAATTCATGTTCTTCAGCCCTGCTACATGTATGGTGGCGGGTCCCACAGGCTGCGGGAAAACCTTTCTGCTATTAAACATATTAAAGGATGGTGGAATTTTTGAGCATACACCTGTGAAAATAATCTGGTGTTACAGTGTATTCCAGGAGAAGTTTAATGAGTATAATAATATAGTAGAATTCCATGAAGGGATATACGATGTTAAATCATTGGAAAATGTACAAGGTCATAAAGTTATAGTTCTGGATGACATGCTGCATAAGTTAAACGAAGATATAGCTGAGACGTTTACGGTGTATTCCCATCATTTAAATATATCTGTATTTTTCATTACACAGAACATTTTTCATCAAAGCAAGCACATGAGGACTGTTTCTTTAAACACTCAGTATCTGATTCTGTTTGGGCAAAGAAGAGATATGAGCCAGGTCAATGTTCTAGGGTCGCAGATGTTCCCGTTAGCAAGAAAAGAGTTCTTGAAAGTATATAAAGAAGTTACTTCGGTTCCATACGGATACTTGCTGTGTGAGCTTCATCCTAGGAACACGCATAGAGTCCTGCTCCGCACTACAACATTCTACCGCATGAGATAGAAACTGTATACATTCCTGAATAATGAGTAGTTTAGTTGTAAAGTATTTACCTCTTATAAAAAGATTTAAAAAGCTGAAACCGGCTGAAAAGCGTAAAATAATCTGTGATGATGAGAAGTTCGTCCAGTGTGTATGTGAACTCTGCTTGAATCTTATAAAGGGGAATGTTCCTTTAAACAGGCCTCTGAAGGTAAAGCTGCGTCGACATAGAAACACCATTAAAAAACTCTCCCGTAACATAAAGCAACTGAAAAATAAAAAGAAGGTGTTGCAGAAGGGGGGTGGTGTATTCCTACCTCTACTTTTCTCAGTTATTGCCCCTCTGATTACTAAGTGGATATCTTCATAATGAAGAAGGTCACAATGCCGTTTAACGAGTATGAGAAAATGAAGTGTAATACTACTTCATCGATGCAGAGCCCCCATACTCAGACTACCCAATCACAGCCTTATGCGTTGTCATCCTCACTGCAATTTCCACCCCCCAATCATCATTTCTCTCGAGAGAAACAACAACCTTTGATTGCTGCACAAATTCATCAGCAAACTATACCTTACAGCTTATTCGACCCTAAAGTTGAACAGATAAATAATTATGAGCAAGAGGTTTATAGGATATTAAATTCAGACATTAACATACATGAGAAGCGTATCTTATACCAAGATGCAATGCAGAAATTATTAAGCCTCAAGGATTTGCATCTAAAGGGCCCACTAATTAAGTCTGACGTGGAGGAAACAATTTTGCCACAAGAAGTAAAACCTGAGGTGAAGTACGAAGACAACTTAAGAAATATCCTAGAGGAGAGTCTGCCTAACAGGTCTCGCAAATCAGGACTAACTCTCTATAATATTTTAAAAGAACAAATAACTTGGAATGAGTTAGGTCAAATCATTATTGATGATGAGATAGTTAAAGGGTCAAACATTGTGGATTTAATAGCTGATCTCTCGCGCGATTGGAAGAAGGGGGCTGTAACAGGTTGGCCCACAATCAAGCAAGAGCTTCAGACTATAAATTTTCCCCGCTCTTTAATCTTGAACACACGCAGATTAGCAGACTTGGATGATATTCCTAAGACACCAAGACCCGATTCTAGTCCTTCAGGCACGTCCTACGCTTCAGATAAATTCAAACGGGTGGTTAAAGGAAGAATAAGAAAAAAGCCGAATGCCAGTCTTAAATGGATTATTTCATAGTTACGCTATGATATTATTAATATTATTATAAATTATATATATATATATATATATATATATATATATATATATATATATATATATATATATATATATATATATATATATATATATATATATATATATATATATATATATATATATATATATATATATATATATATATATATATACAGTTTGTTCATTGATCTATTTTGCTCGTTTGTGAATAAATAAATAAATTCATCATATTAAACACTATGTTTTATATTTCCTTTTAGCATATATATATATATATATATATATATATATATATATATATATATATATATATATATATATATATATATATATATATATATATATATATATATATATATATATATATATATATATATATATATATAAAATGTTTTATTTATGTCATTAGCCACCATGGAGGCTAAGGAGGTGGTTGATAAGTATTATTACGATGTGAAGGAGCCTAATAGCTATGGTGGGTTCACAAGGTTTGCCTCGAGGTTTCCGGACATTGGGCGGAAAGAGCTGAAAGCATATTTAGAGGGTGAGGAGGCTTTCACTCTACATAAGCCTGTTCGCAGAAAATTTCCTACCCGGAAAACCATAGCCCCCTGTCTCGATAGCGTATGGCAGCTGGATTTATCCGAAATGGTTAAATACAGCTCGTACAACGATGGGTATCAATACATACTTTTTACCATTGATGTGTATTCTAGATATTTATGGTTAAAACCTTTAAAAGATAAAAAGTCGGGTACTGTAACTGAGGCCTTGAGAGAAATTATAGAGGGTGACAGGCGATGGCCAAGAATGTTGTGGACGGATCAAGGCACTGAGTTTCTAGGTCGAGAATTTCAAGAATTAGTTAAAGAGCATGACATGGGGTATTACAATACATTCTCAGTGAATAAAGCAGCTATAGTTGAAAGAGTACAGCGTACTATCAAGGAGAAAATGCACCGGTACTTTACCCGCATGAACACTTTTAAGTATATTGACATACTACAAGACCTTGCTCATTCTTATAATAGATCGTTCCACAGAACTATAAAATCTACCCCTCTAGAAATGTCGAAAATAAAGCCTACGAAGCTGGATCGTTCACAACGAAGAGTCAGAAAAATAAAGGATAATTCAGGTGTATGCATAGGCGATTATGTACGAGTCTCCAGAGAGGCGGAAAGGTTTAGGAAAGGCTATGAGTCAGGATGGTCTACAGAGGTTTTCAAAGTGCACAATATTCGAGACTTCCCTTACGACGGTTTAAAATTATATTATTTGGAGGATTTATACGGTGAAAAGATAAAAGGTGGTTTTTATAAACAGGAAATACAAAAAATACGCTTCAATCCTGAAAGTAATGTGTATAAAATTGAAAAGATATTAGGCTCGAAAGGAAAGGGTCGAAATAAACAGTACTTGGTTAAATGGGTAGGTTATCCTGACAAGTTTAACTCATATATAAAAGCAAGTGAAATTAAGAATCATTAATCAGTATTCATCGTGACCATGGCGAGTACAGATCACTTCTATTTAACTCTGCCTTCTTCGGCATCGATGAATCTACATCCTGATAATAAACTCTCAGACTTCACGACTGAGTTACTGAACCCTATTGACATTGAAAGAGACGATTATGAAATAGGGTTGTGTGAAGTGATATTAAATACAGATGTGGAAAATGTTCCGCATAATCTTTATTGGATGAATGTTTACAGAAGTGTAGACTGTGTTGAAACTATTTTGGATGTGAAGAACACAGGTGCTCTAAACCGCGTTACTTTGGGTACAAGAGAATACTTTCATGAAAGAATTGTATTGAGGAAATCCTATTTTAAGTCAGTTCCTGCAATGTTCAGTTATTTAAATACGCTTTTAGCGAATAGTAATATGTGTAGAGATCTAATTTACAACACAGATATTCATCCCTCTGATGATGAAGTATTAATTACTTTGAGATCGACGGCAGGCATTAACCTTAGAGATATTGATGTGTTTTTCCTCAGGAGATCGTCATGGCAACGGAAACACGTTCATGAACGTAAAGGCTGGTTAGATGTACTGCATGATGTACCTACTATGCTGAAGAGGGTAATCAGTAGAAAACGAACATATAACCAAGGAAGAATTAATCGACGAGCAAGACAGGGTGTTACATTATACTTGTATTACCTCAGAGATGCTCAAACATCCTAGAATGGCATATGTTTACACTGATATAGTCGAGCACCAATATGTGGGCGACACTACAGCTCCTCTGTTAAGGGTAGTTTATTTTCCTCAAGAGAGTAAGGTAATAACATTCCCTAATGTCCACTATCTCTCACTGAACAGGTCATTGATAGGGTCTATAAGAGTACATATAAAGGACGTGGAAGGACGACCATTCCCATTTACAAGTGGCACATTGATGTGTAAAGTCCACATTAGAAAGAAACGTCCCCATCAGCTATAAAATGATGGAGCATTTTTTAACCAGAATTGAAAATCTCATCTATATGCTACTTGAGTTCATTCAAGAAATAGGTGCCTCTGCAGGATATATAAGGGCCATAATCAATTGCATTTTTTCATTCATTGATGCACTCTTGCAGTGTAAAGACAGTATAGGGAAGAAGCTCCAGTTACATAAGTAATAAGCATGGAAAGAGTATTCATTGGCTCGAGATCACAAAGAGGATACGGTCTTGGAGGATTTTTCACTAAGTTACTGAAGCGCCATTCCCGTATTTAGAAAAGGGGGTGCATATCTAGGTAAAAAAGCTATAAGAACAGGTCTGCACACTATGCAAGACATAGCGACAGGAGCTAATCCTCGTGCATCATTAAAAAGACGGATTGCTGAGGTTTCTGACGAGATGCTCGATGACGTTAAACGCAAAATAAGACGTAAAATGACAGGGCATGGCAGGGCTAAAATTAAAGGACGCAGGAATGCCACAAATAGGAAAAAACCTAAGACTAAGAGAGCTCTGAAGAAGAAAGGCCATAAGAAAATCACAACCCGGAAAAACCCTAAGGCTAAAAGGCTCAGATCTACAAAACGTATTGATGTATTTACCATTTAACTACTAGATGGTATCTTTAACTACAACTTTCGGCTAACATGTATATAAGTAGACCACATATGAAGCTTTGTTCATTATACAGCCTAGCATTCATCCTGCTAGTCCAGACTGCTGTAAGAGCGAATTGGATCTCTTCTCGATGAATCCTACTCAGATTAGCGTGAGCGACACCAACTTCATCAGCATTAATCCTACACACTCGATCACCAGCACTGACGTTCCTTTAGAGTTCAATATCCCAGGCACCTCAGACCAATATCTAGATCCATCTAATGTATTTCTATATTTTAAAACGAAATTGACAAACCCTGATGGTACAGATCTTCCTACAGGTGACGACCACATAGTGTATGCAGAGTCGAACTTCCTATATACTTGTTTTAACCAGATTGATGTTTATCTCAATGAAACTTCGCTTGGCACTTCAGCAGCTAGTTATCCTTATAGAAGCTACATAGAGCATCTACTGAACTTTTCTGATGATGCTAAGCAGTCTCATCTTCAATCATGTGGTTTTTACAGCTTCAAAGATGAGGCTTCACATGTAGATAATCATAAATAACACTTATGAATTCTACGGCCGTTTAAATGGTGATATATTCTCTCAGGAAAGACTTATTCTTCCATCTGTAGATGCTAGAATCCGCTTATCCCGTTCAAGTCCGAAATTCGCACTTAAAATAAAAAGTAAACCTACTGCTACAACTGCATGTCCAGAACCTGTTTTCAAACTGCTAGAGGCTTTTCTTTAGAAAGGTAGTTATTTCCCAAAGGCATTTGGAAATTGAGAAATCGCTTTTAACAACCACAGCCAAGTACCCAATCAGAAGAGTAGAAACCAAAGTATTTAACTTCACTCACGGATTATCAAGCATCAGCATTCCAAACATTGTTAACGGGAATCTACCGCAAAAAGTAATAGTTGGAATTGTAGAACACGAGGCATATTCAGGACATTATAAAAAATCCCCATATAAATTCGCCCCTTTTGGACTAAGGGGTGTCAGTTTACATGTAAATGGACAGCCATACGGACGTGATTATGAAATGTCATATAATGGGGTGCAATCTCTATGTTCACGACCTTTCCACGACTTAATAGCCAACACTGTTTCATGCGGTGATAGTGGTACTGGAATGAATCTTGAAGAATACGCAAAGAATAGATATGCGTTTGATCTCAGCGCAGATCTTTCAGCTTGTAACGCAAGTCATTTAAACATTCTGAGAAAGGGGACATTAGGACTCAATCTCTCATTTAGCGGAAGTCTACAAACATCCATTACCGTCATCGTTTATCTGGAACACCCTCAGCTTATTGAAATTGACCGAGCCCGTAATGTGCTTTTGAATTACTAAAGATGAATGAAGAAGAAATAAAAGTTATGTTTAAAAACGAACCTCGATTTTTAGGGGTGTTCGCTATTAATGAAGTAGAATCTGTGAGGCTGAAGAAGGATAGCGGATTCGTGTTCAACACATCGCCTCGAGATGTAACATCGTGGGGACATTGGATTTCCATCTACAAGGAGAAGAATGGAGATGTGCACCTGATTGATTCTTTGAACTTGAAATTTATTTTTGATAATCATTACATCATTTCATTTTTAAAATATAACAATGTAAATTATATAAAAACTTTGGCTCGTGCTGTTCAACCCTCATACTCTAGTTTATGCGGAGTTTATTGTGTTTATTTCATCAAATGTTTTTTAAACAATGTCTGTGTCAATGAATTTGTAAATATTCGATGCTAAAAATTTATAATGTCAATGATTATTTAGTTTCCGACTACATAAAATGCTTTAAAAAAAAAATATATTTTACTAACTCTTTTTATATATAAATATATATATATATATATATATATATATATATATATATATATATATATATATATATATATATATATATATATATATATATATATATATATATATATATATATATATAAGTTTAAATATATATTTATATATATATATATATATATAACAAGGATGATAATTGGTAAAGGTTCATGAAAATTCACGTTTATGACGTCACTAGTTTAAAGGCTAGGGGCTACACTGTATCTGATGAGGGTTTCAGTAGCGATCTGGAAGCTGAAGCGTTAACAGCTCTTGTCATTATAGTACATTTTAAAAAGGTTACAACTATGGGAATTATAACGTATATTCAAAAGTGGTGGTTCATTTTAAAATCATGGTATACATGTGCTAGTCACACATCGGATTTTTCAGATAGACATCCTTACACAC
>JABUQX010134987.1:37500-50000 GCA_015478945.1 Trachelipus rathkii | reverse complement strand
AATACACACTTTGAACTCAAATTTGTATATAAACATGAATTCAAATAAGGTCTGAAAGGCCGCTTAGCACGGTCAGTTAAGTCCTCGACTTACCTGCCGATCACAGTGCTGGAGCAGCCGTGAGGACGGGATTCGAGTTCCTATCCTGTCCAATTTTATAATATATCGCAAGTGGGGCAACTAAAAGAGTGGGGAGAGTAGGGGATAAACTCCCTCTCTCCTCAATGACGATGCGAACGACAGACGAAACGCGAAAGGTATACCAACGCGCGAAACCGGTGGCGGATCCCGGTGGCTGGAAAGCGGATCGGTGCAAAGGCGGCGGCGGGGCGGTGGTGGCGGGGCGAAAAACGGGCGCGCGCGGAAACGTAGGTGTGTGTGTGTGTGCGAGAGAGAACAAAGGGGGGTAGGGGCAATGATGTAGTCATGGCAACAACCAAAGGGGGGTAGGGTAAACAATTGTAGTCATGGCAACTGAAGAGAAAAGAAATAGCGGGTGGGGGTAAAGAGATGGAGGGATAGAAAGGGGGGAGGGGTAACGTGTGTATGTGTATGTGAATGTGTATGTGAATGTGTATGTGTATGCATCTGTGTGTAAACAACAACTCGTGTAATGTTGATGACTGCGTCATCAACATACACTGTTCGTGTGCATTCCACGGTGCACAATATATACCTGAGCATACATAAGCTGGTTACTGGTGCAAGGGGCACACACACACAATATAAATAACACTTCATATACCTTCCACATGCTGTACTGCAGCGCTACGCGTAACATCATGTGTGTCGCATCACACGCGTACACAATGCGTAAGTATCATATGAACGTGGCTTTCATGTGCGTATAACTTTACTCTATCTTGTACTGCATACTACCGTTTGATATACAGTACATCTTAACTAATTTATACTATTAATATGTATAACTTAAATAAATCTATTTACACACACACACACACACACACATATATATATATATATATATATATATATATATATATATTATATATATATATTAATATTATTATTATTATATATATTATTATTATTATTATTATTATTATTATTATTATATATATATATTATTATTATATATATATATATATATATATATTATTATATTATATATATACATATTATTATTATACTTCTTTCTATTTTTGATATTTTCAGTTTTATCTAAATATTTTCTTTCTAAAAACATTTTATTCTTTCTTGATATAGTTAAAAAAGTTCCTATAAACCTTCATTTTTTAAGATCTTTATTAGTGATTTTTCTTTTCCATCTTTTTCTTTTATGTTATGGTAAGACTAAAGATTTAGCAAAACGAAAAAAATTGTGTCGGTATCCAAATATGAAATAGATTTAGAATACATATACATATACATATAGTATATATATATATATATATATATATATATATATATATATATATATATATATATTATTATATATATATATATATATATATATATATATATTATTATTATAAAGGTATATATTCTCTGTCTTCCACAATAGTTCTTTATTTACTAATTATATATATATTTAAAAAAAAAGATATATTTTATATATATATATATATATATATATATATATATATATATATATATATATATATATATATATATATATATATATATGGTGTGTGTGTGTGTGTGTGTGTGTGTGTGTGTGTGTGTGTGTGTGTGTGTGTGTGTGGTGGTGTGAGTGTGTGTGCAAAGTTCACGTGATGATATATTGATTCCTCATCTTCCTGTAGACTACTATGTTTTTTGTTTTTGTTTTGCCACCTCAGCACAATATTTTATGCTTGATTACTTTCTCTCAATATAATCATTTAGTGATATTTTTTTCGACTGTTCATGGATGATTTACTGCTGATTTTCAAATATTGTTCTGAACTCCACTGGCGATGCTGATTACAAACTGCCACAGTGAGACCAAAGGCAATACCTCTAATTGTTTAACATTAAGTCACTTTCAAAAATGCATATGCAGCGCACACTCAAAGTACCTAATTTCATAATCATTGACACCAAAACTTTACCACGCAGGGACAAACGTATAGCTACATCGGTACAGTGCGAGTGAAATGAATATACCTTCCGGTGCCGAAATCGTACTATCGTACCCTTTGCAAAAGCAATGAAAATGGGTAAACAGGAAACATATCAGCACCCAAAGATTAGCAACTCGCGTGTCGTTCGAGCTGACTTAATATCATCAGTAATTAGTTTCCTCTTCCTATAAAATTCGATTTATAAACATACTGTCCGCTTTTACCAGAGGTCACATAGTGTTGGAGTAAATAAACTGAGGCTGTACCAAAGCCGCTAGCCTAATGTATAAACAGATTTCAAAGTTTCCTTGTATCTTCACTTCACTCACCCTGGGATTCTTCTTCCGGTTCGTCGTGGCTGCTCATATGATGTGTTACCAATGGAGTAAAGATTAATCTGATACCTTTCCCTTTGTTCTTTGCGTTCACCTTCGAAGATCATTTTGCTATCTTCGTCCGCTGCCGGGGAGTTGTTCATATTGTTCCTCAACAGATTTATTAGCATATAGTTGCCTTATTTAAAAACAACAACATGCAATCTACCCTGAGATACATCCAACAATACCTTCTCGTTGACTTCATCACAATTTAGAAATCCACTTTCGTTTATGGCGCCAGTGTGAGCATGACTACGCTACGTGGTTTTCCGGCATGATACTTTGTTTATGAATTTTTTCTGGCCATTCGAGCATTGCCGTACACTACTCCTCTTCGTTTAAATACCTTTTAACTTATTTAAACTTTCATTATCAGGCGCTTGAGAGTAACGTTCAAAATCGGTGTCAGTGTCTAGAGGAACCGTCACCATGAAGGTGTTCCTTATTAGAGGTACTCACTACTTTGTTTTTTATTCCGCTTACTTAGAAATCTTTCTGGGGCTTACCTGTCATCTTCGTTAACCAAAATTATTTGTTATGTTCATTTATTCAGCCCCACGATTGCAAAACCTGTACCTCTGACACCCAAATCGTACAGAAAACATTCTCTTCATTCTTTCGCCAACCTCATTACCGTTGCTTTCACCATAACTGCCAATCGGCCGTCTTTCTCCAATTTTCACACGCATCAGCGCAACGAGAGTAGTTAAATCACATATGCCACTTATTGAATATCGCACGCAGCATCATTCAGTTACGTTTTCGACACCGAGTATCTTCTCCGTTGCCGACGAAAACAACCCAATGAGAATGTTATACGACACAGTCAGACACGCTAATACACCGAATTGCGCCCAAAACGTTTTCATCATATCAGGGTACAGGGTAGACCTACAGACAGAACAGGACATAGAGATTGTACCTGAATGGAGTCGTGGAGTGAATGTGGAGTTTAACAGATTGATGAAAATGATTACGGTTAAGAGCGTGCAATGTAGCTGAGTTACTCTCCAACAGCACAGGACAGCGGATGGTCGCTGGCACCATCTTCAAGCGCCACCCTGTAGAGAAACATGTTGACGAGTCATCGTTGTATCACAAGATTAGAGGAAATACGTCGATGGTGAACTTTAAATCGTCAGCAGCGGGAGTTCGTGAAAGGGATAATGGCGAGAATATATGCTTTAAATTTTTGAGAATTTGTGATAGTGTTGAGTTCGAGATAAACAGCAGAACAAATAAATTCAGTATATAGTAGTCCTGTGTCTCGTTACTTCAAATCGAGAACATGAGATCAGTCAAGATAACATCAATCGCCTTTGGAAGAGCCTGAACAGAACAGATGAACAGTATTTGGTTTGCCATTCTGTTCGCCAAATGTTTCAAGAAAACAAACAAAGCCTCAGAGGAGTGAAAAAGCTATGTTCACAGTGCGGAAATTAGAAATTAGTGAAGACACGTATATAGTTCAGCAATTCAATGGAGTAATGGCCATCCACCACAGATGAGTTCATCCTCTCAGTGGGAGAGCTATTTAGTCGAGGGGCATTTATAGGAAACACTGTAATAGTTACTAGTAATATTTTACAGTTTTTTATTAAAGGCAGTAATCAGCATTGTGTAATAGCATAAACATATAATGCGTAAGACATACTACACACTAATGAGCGGATGGAAATGAAGACTAGCGAAAGCGAACGTGCCAGTGGAGTTAATCGAATTACTAAAGAAGATGATCTCCTGCGTAATGGTTGAGATACATTGCTCTCGATAGCACCCAGGCTTCCCTTGTGTATATATATATATATATATATATATATATATATATATACATATATATATATATATTATATATATATATATATATATATATATATATATATATATATATATAGTGGTAATTGTCGCCTTCGTCAATATAATCCGAGATTGGAAATTATCAAAGCTTAGAGCGGGAGCTCGGTCATGGTGGTGAGCAGCTGGAGACACCAGCAAAGCTGGGAGGCCATCCTCACGCAGTCGGAGTAGCTAGCCTGCTGAGGCCGCATCCCACATGGGGCCTAATGCGACGAGAAGCAATGAGGCAAGTGATTTGTATGAATGATATTTCTTGTATGTGTTGGCTATGTTTGTGATGTGTGTATGGGGATTGCGACGTGTAATAATTTCTATGCCGGAAAACTGCCACACGTAAAAATATTCCAGAAAATTCTACCATGCAATTTTTTTATTTGTTCACGTAGCGAACGAGGATCCGACCCCATAACTGAGAGGGGAATCTATGTTCTTCAGGCGAGCCAAAAACTGCTCAAACCCACTGAGAAAACGTGAATATATATATATATATATATATATATATATATATATATATATATATATATATATATATATATATATATATATATATATATATATATATATACATATGGTTAAGCAAGTATATATATATATATATATATATATATATATATATATATATATATATATAGAGAGAGAGAGAGAGAGAGGAGAGAGAGATATAGATAGATAAATATATATACATATATATATATGTATATATATATATATATATATATATATATATATATATATATGTATATATGGCTACATATATATATATATATATATGAAAAACACTAATAATATTTTAACTACGTATATATGCGCAACTTTAATACATATATATATATATATACATATATATATATATATTATTATTATTATATATTATTATTATTATATATATATATATATATATATACATATATATATATATATATATTTGTAGTTTTGCTAATGATCGCTGTGAGTAAATATATCAGTAGGAGGGCCTTATTAAAAAGATTAGAAGGAATCAGTTAAGAAAAATAATTTCATTTACAAGTTAAATAAATATATATTCTTGAGCTTTCGTTCCTAAGCTGGAACCTCCTTCAGAAGAAGTATATTATAAACTAACATGAAAAAGTAAAAATTATTTAGTTATGTATCATTTTTGTGTTATATTGATTAATTTCATTCTTTTGTAAATTGTACAAACCATAATGTAATTGTACTGTGGAGATGTTATGGTAGTTCAGTTTGGACTACGAAATTCTTTTCCAATTGACATGCGGTAGATCAATGAATTTTCGTTTTTAGATTTTGCACATAACATTTCACACAGGAATGATTATAGTGACGTAGGTTAATCTGTCGCGTAGAAGGTCACAAAGGATGGCGCGGGTTTCCACCAATGTACAATCCCGGTGGCCCTGCAATCACTGGAGAATTCATTGAGGATTTGGCCGAGGGTTTAAGGTTTTTTGCAGAGATATCAGAGAGTGAAATGCAAAGCCTTTGGAGCGATTACTTTAATGGCGGTCGGTCGGTGCAGCGAGCGCGAGTTGTATTAACCGGGCGGTTAATGGAGGCATGTTCTTTGCTCTTTTTGCCTTATGGATACGTGAGCAGCGATATGCGGTTTTTGCACGTGGAGGTTTGGTAGTTCAGTTTGGACTTGCACTGGATAGAGCGGCGTGAAAGCAACGCAAGAGCGAAGAAAGAGCGCTTTCAATTTTAATGCCTAGATTACGTGAGAATCAGCGTAGTGCAATATTTTCGTAACAGAATTGACGACAGCTGCGGACCGCCTGAGAGGCCCAGGTTCGGTAAAGGTGTTGCCTTGAGAGCGTTCAATAGAGAATTCGAAGTCACACGAAGCCGAGTGGTTAATCTGATAGATTCTCCTTCTCGTCCGTAACATGCTTCCACTCGGATCCAGACGAAGATCATTTTTC
This sequence comes from Trachelipus rathkii, assembly GCA_015478945.1. Taxonomy (NCBI): domain Eukaryota; kingdom Metazoa; phylum Arthropoda; class Malacostraca; order Isopoda; family Trachelipodidae; genus Trachelipus; species Trachelipus rathkii. Next base: position 43,778 of record JABUQX010134987.1, on the reverse strand, counting down.
ATGAAAGAGGCTTTCATTGCTATAGAGTATATTATCGGAGTTTTGCTTCGAAGAAAGAATTAAATTGAAGAAATTATGTTCGCGAGGTTGATAAGTTGTTTTTAAGGCAGGGAAAGGACAAGCTGAAATACTCACGAAGCGTTCGCGAGAGAGAGGGTAGAACAGGGACAGATGCAGTTAGGAAACGTAACTAAGTGATTTGGGATATGTCAATTTGCCACGAAATCTCTCAGTGCCAGAAATAAATACTGCATCATTTCTATAATATCAAGAAGGAATAGATTTTGTTCTACTACGTGTCATCATACCAAAACCTTGTTCCAATACTATTTTCAAGAAGAGCTTGAACCTTTCCCGAAATATACAGGCAGCAGGCATTAACGATACAATGCAAATTAAGAAAAGCCTTTCGACTTCACACAGACTTTACCATTTGCTTGCATGCCTGACTTCCCGATTTTTTTTAGATCATTTTCAGGTTGGCCGGGATCAACAGTTAGCGATTTTTTGCTGCCATTCGATAAACGAAGAAATTTAAATAAAAATTTGCGCATTTCACAATAGTGACAGATAAATTAAATCCAAATAAGTTCAACCATATAATTAATATCCTTAGATTTCCAGTATTCATAATCTATAAAAAATTTAGTAAGAGGATCTTCGTTCTGCAGTGAAAAAGATAGACCATAGCCAAGGAGAATTTTCTGGTCTCTATTAATTATATAGTTAGACTTATTTATGATTTTATCTGGATTTGAAAATTTTACCCAATCACTATTGTAAAATATTTTTTCAAATTTTTTATTTAAATTTCTTCGTTTAATATTAACCTTAAAATCCTTCTTGTTATGTGCATGGTCCAGTAGCCTAGAGAAATGATCTAAAGAATCGGGAAATTCAAGGTACCAAAGCCGTTGGAAGTTCTTAAAGTCTGTGAAACAAGTCCGGAAGGCTTTCTTAATTTCTTGTTTAATATCGTTAATCTTATTGATTAGGATCTGCCTGTATATTTCAGGGAAAGGTTCAAAATTTCTTGAAGAAATAGTATTAGGAATAAAGGTTTTTGGTATGACTAAATTTTGTAGGCAAGTTTTTACAAATCTCAATTGTTCCTTCTTGATATGTGCCAAAGCCATGTGGTCACAGTATTTGAGAAATTTTTTCCTAACACTGAAGATTTCATTAATAAAACCAAACATATCAACCCTCTTACTCACCATCTCCTTAGTTTTGATGTTGTTTCCCTCTTCACATCTGTCCCTGTTCCCCTTACCCTCTCTCTCCTTGAACGCTTCATTAATGAAACTAATTTCAACTTATCCTACCCTTTCCCTCTCTTAAAACAACTTATCAACCTCACCCTTGAACATAATTTCTTCGAATTTAATAATTCTTTCTTCAAACAAAACTCCGGTCTTAGCATCCCCTCTCTCTCCTACTCTTAGTAATCTTTTCATGGAACTTATTGAATACTACCACATCCTCCCTCACCCCCTTCTTTTGGGTACTAAATGGTATCGTTATGTAGATGATATCTTTGCCGCCGTTCCCATCCATATTAACCCTCAACTTATTCTTGACTTCATAAACACTATCCACCCTAACATCAAATTCACTATTGAACACTCTCAAAACAACACCTTACCGTTTCTAGATACTCTCATGACTTGGTCCACCTCTAATATCATCCAATTCACTATTTACAGAAAACCTACATCCAACCCTTCTTACATACACTGGTTCTCCTCACATAATCTAAACATTAAAATTGGCACTCTTTCTTCCCTTTTCTTACGTGCTTTCCGCATATATGCTCTCCCTCCTACCTTCAACCTGAACTCAACTTTTTAACCTCCACTTTCAAAACCTTTCTTATCCTTCTCACATCATCCATAAGGCCTTAAAAAGAGCAAAGAAAACATACTACAATCCTCCCATTAACCACCCAGTTAATTCTAACTCTTTCCTTCCTCTACCTCAATTTCCTCTCAACCACATTAAAAATATCTTTCCAAAAACTTTACATTTCACTTCCTCTGATATCCTCCCTCTTAAAAAAACCCTTAAACCACACATTTATCAACCCATCCCTCAAGCGGAACTCTCCCAGTGTGTTTACAAAATTCCCTGCAAGGATTGTAACTCCCTTTACATTGGTGAAACCCATCACAAACATGACCTTCTACACGACAATCAAAATTCTTCCCTGACACTCCATCGTTCTACCTATAATCATTCCATTAACATTAACCAAATGACACCTATTTTACATGTACAAAATTAAAAACGAAAATTCATTGAATCCTACTGCATAATCAATTCAAATAATTTCAATAAACAAAAAGGTGATTATAACATAGACACAATACAAAATAATATTCTGAGCACCACACAATTTAAAAAAAAATTAAATTATCCAATCTTTAAAATATTACATAACTAAATAATTTTTACTTTTTTCATGTTAGTTTATAATATACTTCTTCTGAAGGAGGTTCCAGCTTAGGAACGAAAGCTCAAGAATATATATTTATTTAACTTGTAAATGAAATTATTTTTCTTAACTGATTCCTTCTAATCTTTTCAATAAGGCCATCCTACTGATAAATATTTACTCTAGCGATCATTGTTTAAACTATTAAATATATATATATATATATATATATATATATATATATATATATATATATATATATATATATATATATATATATATATATATATATATATATATATATATATTATTAAAGTTACTACTATATGCGTAGTTAAAATATTATTAGTGTTTTTCATATATATATATATATATATATATATATATATATATATATAATATATATATATATATATATATAGTATATATTATTTATATATATATATATATATATATATATATATATATTCCTCATCGATAGTCCTGATCTCTTATATATATATATATATACATATATATATATATATATATTATATATATATATATATATATATATATATATATGTTCGCTTTTTTCTCTCTTATATATCCAATGCACTTTTTTCTCAGTGGGTTTAGGCGAGTTTTTTGGCTCGCCTGAAGAACGCGGATTCCCTCTCAGTTATGGGGTCGGATCCTCGTTCGCTACGTGAACGGAAATAAAAAATTGCCATGAGTAGGAGATTTTCTGGAATATTTTTACGTGTGGCAGTTTCCGGCATAGAGTATTACACAAATCGCAATCCCCATACACACATCACTACAAACATAGCCAACACATACAAGAGAAATATCTATTCACATACAAATCACCTTTCTCATGCTTCTCGTCGCATTGGAAAGGCCCCGTATTAGGATGCGAACCCACTCCAGCGAGGGCAAGCACTCCGACTGCGTTGAGTTGAAGCAGGGCTTGCTATCGGGCCTCAATATCCTTGCACTTTACCACTTTGTCAGAAACCATACAAATACTTTCCCTGACCAATTTCCAATCTCGGGATTTAGGTTATGTGATGAGAATGACAATACCATATATATATATATATATATATATATATATATATATATATATATATATATATATATATATATATATATATATATATATATATATATATATATATATATATACACAAAGGAAAGCCTGGGTGCTATCCGAAACAATGAGATTATCTCCAACCAATTACACCTAGGAGATTGTAGGGAATATCTCTTTGTAATTCGGTGCTCACTGGGTTTTTGTTCCTTTCTCGCTTCATCTTCATTTCCATCCCACTCAGTAGTGTAAATGTGATTGTCCAGAAAAAGAATCCTTTTTTTACGCATTATATATTTATACTATTACACAATACACAGTTACGCACGCTATTAAAAACTGTAAAATATTGCAATTTAACCCAGTTTCGAAGTGAAGGTGTTACGAGGGCTGGTTTCTATAAATGCCCCTCATTCATCGCTCTCCCATGGCAACTTGGGAGTTGAAGACCATCTGTGGTGGGGTTGGTGCTCCATTGCTCCATTGGAATTGCTTGCTTGTTCTCTTACATGTCTTCACTAATTTCTAATTTCCACTTTATTGAACATAGCTTTTCCTCCTCTGAACTTTATTTGTTTTTCTTAAAGCACATGTGTTTGAGCGAACAGATAGCAAACCAAACTCTGTTCATTCTGTTCTCTGTTCAATTTCTTCCAAAGGCGATTGTTGTTCTTATGTGTTCATTGACGTTGTTTGGTCTCATGTCTCCGATTTGGAGTCTTGTGACACAGGTTCTCTTTTCATCCTACTATATACTGAATTTATTTGTTCTCTTTGTTTATCTCCGAACTCAACTTACTATCACAAAATTCTCAAAATTTAAAGCATATATTCTCATATTCTCCTTTTCCTGAGATTTCCACTCTTGATGATTTCAAAGTTCACCATCGGCAATGAATTTCCTCTAAATCTTATGATACAACTAGTGAACTCGTCAACTGTTTCTCTACTAAGAATAACCTTGTGAAGATGGTGCAGCTGACTATCCGTATCCCTGGTTATATTGGAGAATAACTCAATACATTATACCTTTCTTAACTTGTAATCATTTTCATCAATCTGTTAAACTCCTTTCTCCTCCGCATGGGCTCCTCCGTTCAGATTTTAATCTCTATGTCCTGTTCTGTCTCTTCAAGTCTACCCGCAGACAAGGCTGCCCCTGACTATGGTGAGGAAACGTTTTAGACAATTCGGTGCTATTAACGTGTCTGACTTGTGGTCATGCTTCTTTATTCTCATTGGGTTGATTACTTCGTCAGCAGCAGGAAGGGTGTCTCGGAGTGCGCAGAAAGCGTAACTGAGATGATTTTCTCTGGAATTAACACGTACATTCCATATTCTTCTTTCCCTTCAATAAAAATAATATCTCTTGATTTAACTACTCTCATTCTTGTGCTATTCTCTTTGTCTTGAGAATTAGAAGACAGCCATTGGCGGTTATGAATAACGAAATAACCTAAAATAATGAGTTGTAGAGAAAGGAGAATAAAAGAGAATGTTTTCTATTGCGAGTTTAGATTGTCAAAGAATTTAGGTTTGTCATTAGAGTTTGGGAATAAATAGACATAACAAATGAATTTAGTTGTAGATGGCAAGGTAGAAAATTTAGAAGATTTCTAAAGTAGAAACACGAGATAAAAAACAAAGTAGTTGAGCACATATCACAGGAACTACCTTCGGCTGAAATTTGACGTTATAGACACTGGGAAGGGATAATGTACGGTTTTGTTGTTAGAGCTCTCAAGCACCTGATGTGAGGTTTAAATGAGGTTTAAAAGGTGAGGTTTAAACGAAGAGAGGTAGTGTACAACGAAGCGAAAATTAGGATGAAGATCTCGAATGTTAGAAAAAATTCATAAACAAAAATATCATGCACCAGAGAGCAAGCCGGTAGCGTAGTCGCAGCAGCACTAACGCCATAAACGGAGAAGCAAGTTTCTAAATTGTGATGGGGGAAGGAGTCAACGAAGGGTATTGTTTGGATGCCGCCCCCCAAGCATCTCAGAGGCAGATTTGGATTTTGCTACTTTTATGTTTTTTTTTTTATGTTGTTGTTTTTTAAATAAAGGCAATGTTCGAGTATGTGCTAGTAAATCTGTTAGGGACATATGAAGACAGCTCCCCAGCGTAGTTGAGAGTAAGCAAGAAATAGTCTTTGAGAAGGTGAAACGCTAAAAGAACAAACCAGGGGCAAAGGAGTGCAAAGGAAGGTATCAGACAAGCCCAACACTCCATTGAGTGTACTTACATCGCTTAGGCGGAGCTACATTAGATATGACCAGGTGGAAGAAGAGGCAAAAGACTCCCAAGACACAAGTGAGAGTAAATCTAATTCTAAAGGAAAAGTCAAAGTGCCCGGAAATCTGTTTATACATTAGGCTAGAGAACGGCTTTGGTACGGCCAAACCCTCAGGACTATTTACTCCAACCCTATGTGACCAACAGTCTGGTAAAAGCAGAACAATTGGACGAATTATGTTTATAAATCGAATTTTATAGGAAAGAAACTTAATTACTGATGGTATTAAGTTAGCTCAGGTACTGACACACGCAGGGTTGCTGAATCTTTCAAAGTACTGATATATTTCCTGTTTTTACCCATTTTTCATTGCTTTTTTTTTAAAAATTTTGATAAATTTTTGATTTCAGCAAAATTTAGAGGCTGTAGCCCTTCAGCCTCACTTCCTGCGTACACCCGTACACCAGTGTGTTCAGAGATAAACGAATTAATACGTTTATGTTCTTTTATTCCTGCATAGTAATTTAAAG
>JABUQX010134987.1:27500-32500 GCA_015478945.1 Trachelipus rathkii | reverse complement strand
TAGCCCCTAGCCTTTAAACTAGTGACGTCATTAACGTGAATTTTCATGAACCTTTACCAATTATCATCAGATATTCCTTGTTATATATATATATATATATATATATATATATATATATATATATATATATATATATATATATATATATATATATATATATATATATATATATATATATATATATATATATATATATATATATATATATATATATATATATATATATATATATTTATATAAAAAGATATATATAAATATGTTTTTATTTTTTTTAAAGCATTTATTATGTAGTCGGAAACTAAATAATCATTGACATATAAATTTTTAGCATCGAAAATATTTACAAATTCATTGACACAGACATTGTTTAAAAAACATTTGATGAAATAAACACAATAAACTCCGCATAAACTAGAGTATGAGGGTTGAACAGCACGAGCCAAAGTTTTTATATAATTTACATTGTTATATTTTAAAAATGAAATGATGTAATGATTATCAAAAATAAATTTCAAGTTCAAAGAATCAATCAGGTGCACATCTCCATTCTTCTCCTTGTAGATGGAAATCCAATGTCCCCACGATGTTACATCTCGAGGCGATGTGTTGAACACGAATCCGCTATCCTTCTTCAGCCTCACAGATTCTACTTCATTAATAGCAAACACCCCTAAAAATCGAGGTTCGTTTTTAAACATAACTTTTATTTCTTCTTCATTCATCTTTAGTAATTCAAAAGCACATTACGGGCTCGGTCAATTTCAATAAGCTGAGGGTGTTCCAGATAAACGATGACGGTAATGGATGTTTGTAGACTTCCGCTAAATGAGAGATTGAGTCCTAATGTCCCCTTTCTCAGAATGTTTAAATGACTTGCGTTACAAGCTGAAAGATCTGCGCTGAGATCAAACGCATATAAGTTACTATTCTTTGCGTATTCTTCAAGATTCATTCCAGTACCACTATCACCGCATGAAACAGTGTTGGCTATTAAGTCGTGGAAAGGTCGTGAACATAGAGATTGCACCCCATTATATGACATTTCATAATCACGTCCGTATGGCTGTCCATTTACATGTAAACTGACACCCCTTAGTCCAAAAGGGGCAAATTTATATGGGGATTTTTTATAATGTCCTGAATATGCCTCGTGTTCCACAATTCCAGCTATTACTTTTTGAGGTAGATTCCCGTTAACAATGTTTGGAATGCTGATGCTTGATAATCCGTGAGTGAAGTTAAATACTTTGGTTTCTACTCTTCTGATTGGGTACTTGGCTGTGGTTGTTAAAAGCGATTTCTCAATTTCCAAATGCCTTTGGGGAAATAACTTCACCTTTCTAACATAGAGAAAAGCCTCTAGCAGTTTGAAGATAGGTTCTGGACATACAGTTGTAGCAGTAGGACTACTTTTTATTTTAAGTGCGAATTTCGGACTTGAACGGGATAAGCGGATTCTAGCATCTACAGATGGAAGAATAAGTCTTTCCTGAGAGAATATATCACCATTTAATCGTCCGTAGAATTCATAAGTGTTATTTATGACTTTAGCCGCTTTAGCTACATGTGTAGCCTCATCTTTGAAGCTGTAAAAACCACAGGATTGAAGATGAGACTGCTTAGCATCATCAGAAAAGTTCAGTAGATGCTCTATGTAGCTTCTATAAGGATAACTAGCTGCTGAAGTGCCAAGCGAAGTTTCATTGAGATAAACATCAATCTGGTTAAAACAAGTATATAGGAAGTTCGACTCTGCATACACTATGTGGTCGTCACCTGTAGGAAGATCTGTACCATCAGGGTTTGTCAATTTCGTTTTAAAATATAGAAATACATTAGATGGATCTAGATATTGGTCTGAGGTGCCTGGGATATTGAACTCTAAAGGAACGTCAGTGCTGGTGATCGAGTGTGTGGGATTAATGCTGATGAAGTTGGTGTCGCTCACGCTAATCTGAGTAGGATTCATCGAGAAGAGATCCAATTCACTCTTGCAGCAGTCTGGACTAGCAGGGTGAAGGAAATGCATCTTGGTGCGGTGCTAGGCTGAATAATGAACAAGGCTTCAGATGTACCCCCTTATATACATGTTAGCCGAAAGTTGTAGTTAAAGATACCATCTAGTAGTTAAATGGTAAATACATCAATACGTTTTGTAGACCTGAGCCTTTTAGCCTTAGGGTTTTTCCGGGTTGTGATTTTCATGGCCTTTCTTCTTCAGAGCTCTCTTCGTCTTAGGCTTTTTCCTATTTGTGGCATTCCTGCGTGCTTTAACTTTAGCCCTGCCATGCCCTGTCATTTTACGTCTTATTTTGCGTTTAACGTCATCGAGCATCTCGTCAGAAACCTCAGCAATCCGTCTTTTTAATGATGCACGAGGATTGGCGCCGGTCGCTATATCTTGCATAGTGTGCAGACCTCTTATAGCTTTTTTACCTAGATATTCACCCCTCTTCTAAATACGGGGATGGCGCTTCGCAGTAACTTAGTGAAAAATCCTCCAAGACCGTATCCTCTTTGTGATCTCGAGCCAATGAATACTCTTTCCATGCTTATTACTTATGTAACTGGAGCTTCTTCCCTATACTGTCTTTACACTGCAAGAGTGCATCAATGAATGAAAAAATGCAATTGATTATGGCCCTTATATATCCTGCAGAGGCACCTATTTCTTGAATGAACTCAAGTAGCATATAGATGAGATTTTCAATTCTGACTAAAAAATGCTCCATCATGTTATAGTTGATGCGGGCGTTTCTTTCTAATGTGGACTTTACACATCAATGTACCACTTGTAAATGGGAATGGTCGTCCTTCCACGTCCTTTATATGTACTCTTATAGACCCTATCAATGACCTGTTCAGTGAGAGATAGTGGACATTTGGGAATGTTATTACCTTGCTCTCTTCAGGAAAATAAACTACCCTTAACAGAGGAGCTGTAGTGTCGCCCACATATTGGTGCTCGACTATATCAGTGTAAACATATGCCATTCCAGGATGTTTGAGCATCTCTGAGGTAATACAAGTATAATGTAACACCCTGTCTTGCTCGTCGATTAATTCTTCCTTGGTTATATGTTCGTTTTCTACCGTCTTCAGCATAGTAGGTACATCATGCAGTACATCTAACCAGCCTTTACGTTCATGAACGTGTTTCCGTTGCCATGACGATCTCCTGAGGAAGAACACGTCAATATCTCTAAGGTTAATGCCTGCCGTCGATCTCAAAGTAATTAATACTTCATCATCAGAGGGATGAATATCTGTGTTGTAAATGAGATCTCTACACATATTACTATTCGCTAAAAGCGTATTTAAATAACTGAACATTGCAGGAACTGACTTAAAATAGGATTTCCTCAATACAATTCTTTCATGAAAGTATTCTCTTGTACCCAAAGTAACGCGGTTTAGAGCACCTGTGTTCTTCACATCCAATATAGTTTCAACACAGTCTACACTTCTGTAAACATTCATCCAGTAAAGATTATGCGGAACATTTTCCACATCTGTATTTAATATCACTTCACACAACCCTATTTCATAAACGTCTCTTTCAATATCAATAGGGTTCAGTAACTCAGTCGTGAAGTCTGAGAGTTTATTATCAGGATGTAGATTCATCGATGCCGAAGAAGGCAGAGTTAAATAGAAGGGATCTGTACTCGCCATGGTCACGATGAATACTGATTAATGATTCTTAATTTCACTTGCTTTTATATATGAGTTAAACTTGTCAGGATAACCTACCCATTTAACCAAGTACTGTTTATTTCGACCCTTTCCTTTCGAGCCTAATATCTTTTCAATTTTATACACATTACTTTCAGGATTGAAGCGTATTTTTTGTATTTCCTGTTTATAAAAACCACCTTTTATCTTTTCACCGTATAAATCCTCCAAATAATATAATTTTAAACCGTCGTAAGGGAAGTCTCGAATATTGTGCACTTTGAAAACCTCTGTAGACCATCCTGACTCATAGCCTTTCCTAAACCTTTCCGCCTCTCTGGAGACTCGTACATAATCGCCTATGCATACACCTGAATTGTCCTTTATTTTTCTGACTCTGTTGTGAACGATCCAGCCGTAGGCTTTATTTTTCGACATTTCTAGAGGGGTAGATTTTATAGTTCTGTGGAAAACGATCTATTATAAGAATGAGCAAGGTCTTGTAGTATGTCAATATACTTAAAAGTGTTCATGCGGGTAAAGTACCGGTGCATTTTCTCCTTGATAGTACGCTGTACTCTTTCAACTATAGCTGCTTTATTCACTGAGAATGTATTGTAATACCCCATGTCATGCTCTTTAACTAATTCTTGAAATTCTCGACCTAGAAACTCAGTGCCTTGATCCGTCCACAGCATTCTTGGCCATCGCCTGTCACCCTCTATAATTTCTCTCAAGGCCTCAGTTACAGTAACTGACTTTTTATCTTTTAAAGGTTTTAACCATAAATATCTAGAATACACATCAATGGCAAAAAGTATGTATTGATATCCATCGTTGTACGAGCTGTATTTAACCATTTCGGATAAATCCAGCTGCCATACGCTATCGAGACAGGGGGCTATGGTTTTCCGGGTAGGAAATTTTCTGCGAACAGGCTTATGTAGAGTGAAAGCCTCCTCACCCTCTAAATATGCTTTCAACTCTTTCCGCCCAATGTCCGGAAACCTCGAGGCAAACCTTGTGAACCCACCATAGCTATTAGGCTCCTTCACATCGTAATAATACTTATCAACCACCTCCTTAGCCTCCATGGTGGCTACTTACAACATAAAAAAAAAATTTTATATATATATATATATATATATATATATATATATATATATATATATATATATATATATATATATATATATATATATATATATATATATATATATATATATATATATATATATATATATATATGCTAAAAAGAAATATAAACATAGTGCTTAATATGATGAATTTATTGATTTATTCACAAAGTTATATATAGGTATATA
>JABUQX010134987.1:17500-22500 GCA_015478945.1 Trachelipus rathkii | reverse complement strand
TGTGTGTGTGTGTGTGTGTGTGTGTGTGTGTGTGTGTGTGTCAGCCTACGGCTCGCACAAGTGTATGTGAATATACAAAGTCGGTTAGGGCTTAAGGGGGGTTGGGTGGATGATAATAATAATAATAATAATAATAATAATAATAATAATAATAATAATAATAATAATAATAATAATAATAATAATAATAATAATAATAATAACGAAAGGAGGTTAGGGCGTGTATTTGAAATTCCGACCTGCGTTGATGAATGTATCATCAACGAATGCTCGTGTGCACCAGTCTACGGCGCGCGCAAGTGTATGTAAATATACAAAGTCGGTTAGGGCTTAAGGGGGGTTGGGGGCTGATAATAATAATAATAATAAAATAATAATAATAATAATAATAATAATAATAATAATAATAATAATAATAATAACGAAAGGAGGGTGAGGGGTGTGTATATGCATTTGTGTAGTAGTAGTAGTAGTTTTAGTAAGTCAGGGTAGTAGTAGTATAGTAGTAGTAGTAGTAGTAGTAGTTTTAATAACAATCAGATCAGTAGTAATAGTAGTAGTAGTAGTGATAGTAGAAGTAGTAGTTTTAATAAGTCGTAGTAGTAATAGTAGTTGTAATAAGTCAGGGTAGTAGTAATATATATATATATATATATATATATATATATATATATATATATATATATATATATATATATATATATATATATATATTATTAAATATATTATTTTTTAGAAACATATATATATATATATATTATTATACATATTATTATTATTATTATAATATTATTATTATATTAGTTATATATATATATACATATTATTATTATATTATATTATATTATTATTACATATATATATATATATATATATTATTATTACATATATTATATTATTATTATATAGTTATTATTATTATTATTATTATATTATTATTATTATATACATATTATTATTATTATTATTATATTATTATTATATATTATTATTATTATATATATATATATAATAATAATAATAATATATATATATATATATATATATATATATATATATATTAATATTATAAACACTTTTATAAGATCAATATCTATATATATATATATATATATATATATATAATATAATACTAAAGTTTTATTTGACAAGAAATCGTCTTTCTTTTATAGCCTGGGGCGAAATCTTATCGGCCAGAATATCCGACGAAAGGTAATCAGGCTTGAAGAAAAAGGTAAGCTTTTAATCCCTTTGAGTTCACGGTTAATTATAGCTATAATTGACCGTGAAGTCGAAATAAAAAAGACATGGGAATCATTTTATTCGTATTTTTAATACACACTTTGAACTCCAATTTGTATATAAACATGAATTCAAATAAGGTCTGAAAGGCCGCTTAGCACGGTCAGTTAAGTCCTCGACTTACCTGCCGATCACCGTGCTGGAGCAGCCGTGAGGACGGGATTCGAGTTCCATCCTGTCCAATTTTATAAATCGCAAGTGGGGAACTAAAAGAGTGGGGAAAAGTAGGGGATATACTCCCTCTCTCCTCAATGACGATGCGAACGACAGACGAAACGCGAAAGGTATACCAACGCGCGAAACCGGTGGCGGATCCCGGTGGCTGGAAAGCGGATCGGTGCAAAGGCGGCGGCGGGGCGGTGGCGGCGGGGCGAAAAACGGGCGCGCGCGGAAACGTAGGTGTGTGTGTGTGTGTGCGAGAGAGAGAGAACAAAGGGTGGGTAGGGGCAATGATGATGTAGTCATGACAACAACCAAAGGGGGGTAGGGTAAACAATTGTAGTCATGGCAACTGAAGAGAAAAGAAATAGCGGGGTGGGGGTAAAGAGATGGAGGGATAGAAAGGGGGGAGGGGTAACGTGTGTAGGTGTGTGTGTGTGTGTGTGTATGTGTATGTGAATGTGTATGTGTATGCATCTGTGTGTAAACAACAACTCGTGTAATGTTGATGACTGCGTCATCAACATACACTCGTCTGTGTGCACCTACGGTGCACACATATGTAAATATATACATAAAGGAGCATGGGGAAAAGGGGGAAGGGGTAATAATAATAATAATAATATAAATAACACTCATATACCTACATACAATATATACAATCACGTGTACGCGCGCTACGCGCGCGTAACATCATGTGTACGCACGCTACGCGTGCGTACACACGTGTAAGTATCATATGAACGTATTTCATGTGCGTATAACTTACTCTATCTTGTACTGCATACTACTTCAAACTAAAGTTTAAATAAAAACAAACATTTTTATGGGTGAAGATAAAAAGTTTTATAAGTAATTATTTTTTTTTTTTTTTTTTTTTTTTTTTGTATCATGTAGGGAAGTACGTTCTTAAGCACCTATTCATCTGCTGTGTGATACGGTCATAAATTTGGGGGAATGGGCGGAGTCAAGTGTCTTTCACACTTGACTCTGCCCCTTTCCCCAACTTTCTCCGCCATCCGCATTACCTTCCTCCAATATTTTGTTTTCAATGTTTTAAGAAACTGATATTTTAATGCCAACTAAACCTTTTTGCTTTAGGGGCGAAATGAAATTTTTTTATTTTTTTTCCTAGTGGTCACCTGACCTTACCTAACTTAACCTAACCTAACCTAACCTCATTTCACCCTTAGAACATATAAAAAAAATCATTTCGCCCCAAAAACATCCTCCCGTTCCGTGAGGCCGTTAAGTAACTTTGTCCATATATATATATATATATATATTATATATATATATATATATATATATATATATATATATATATATATATATATATATATATATATATATATATATATATAGTATATATATATATATATATATATATATATATATCGTTGTAAAGTCCCCTTGGGATTTCAAATAAGTAAGTTAGAGAGAAATACTCAAAAATATTTCTTTGCTTCCTGTATTTCAAAATGACTTCCTTGACACCAGGAGCGACGGATGTGATAACTTGCATTAATTGGGGGACAAACATTCATAATACATTGTACACGAATAGTATTTTGGTAACCTAACATTTGAAGGTACTTAATATTACTTCTGGGTTTCACCGTTTCCATCAACCACTTAATCTTATCCATTACTGTAAAAAAAAAATCAAGAAATTTGAGAAAACATGACAACGTTAGAAGGAGTACAATTTTTCTGCAAGATGACTCATTCGTCAGTATATTGGGCTACTAATAAATATTCCAGGATAGCTCAAGTCTTATGAGTTTTCAGTAGGCTCTCCAGTAAAGCCAGAATGCCACGCATTCAGGAAGTTCATTTAGAACTTTTTACAGAGCACTATAGAATTTGAAAAGTGTAAGTTAACGTCACTCTTACGCAAAATATTCGCATCAGACTCGTATCATATGATGACGTTAAAAATCCACGTAACACTTACAATTTATTTGCTGTAAATCACAATCGCTTTTCAAGACCTTAAAATCTATATATTTATCAAATTCTAGTTGTCAGAGGGCAGATGAAGCTAAGGGTAAAATGACATTGCTACAAGAATGTTGCAAGGCACTGAGGTATGTTGCAAAGGTGGGGTTCTCTCCAGTTTGGGGTAAAAAGGAAAATTTGGCAAATATCTTGAGACAAATTGAGACTATATTAAATGGTCTCCATAATCAAATCATATTTTTGACCTATTTATAATATAAATTTTGTTACTTTATGTCAGGATTTTTTTTAGCAGTGTGAATGAGATAAATCTTGGAGCGAAATTCAAATGGGAAAGTTGATTACCAATTTGACGCTTGTTTTTAATCTTTATTATATTTTGTTGTAATTTTATGGTTTTTTAAAACATTTAAAACTCATCAAAAACCTTAAACTGTTCACTCGTTTAAAAATAATAATAATAATAATAATAATAATAATAATAATAATAATAATAATAATAATAATAATAATAATAATAATAATAATAATAATAATAATAATAATAATAATAATAATAATAATAATAATAATTATTCGGGATTTTCTGCACATATTTTTTACTCTTTTAGTTTTATGTTCCGTTTTGATTAAAGACTTTTCAACGATTCGAAGTGAATTGTTCATTTTCGATATTATTTTTCCATTAATAATGAGGGAGTTGAAAAGAAGAATAAAATAGAGAGAGAAAGAGAGAGAGAGAGAGAGAGAGAGAGAGAGAGAGAGAGAGAGAGAGAGAGAGAGAGAGAGAGAGAAAAGGAAATATCTTGTGTAGGGCTCTGGGAACAAAGGTGTGAGAGAGGATGAGGAAAAGAAAGAATGTCTGCATGTGTGTTATAGAGAGAGAGAGAGAGAGAGAGAGAGAGAGAGAGAGAGAGAGAGAGAGAGAGAGAGAGAGAGAGAGAGAGAGTTAAATAAACCGTAAAAATATTTCTAGAGTGGGAGTGAAGGAAAAAAAAGACAAGCACGGAGAAAGATGTTGAGAGAGAGAGTGAAAGAAGAAACAAATGAGAAGAGACAAAGAAATTGAAGTATATATCTAAGGCGGAGGGCTTAGAGAAGAGAGGATAGAGAGACAAAGAGATGAATGTGTATGTGTTAGAAAGAGAAAGAGATAGTAGAGAGAGAGAGAGAGAGAGAGAGAGAGAGAGAGAGAGAGAGAGAGAGAGAGAGAGAGAGAGAGGGAGAGGTGCCCTGTGTGTGTGTGTGTGTGTGTGTGTGTGTGTGTGTGTGTGTGTGTGTGTGTGTGTGTGTGTGTGTGTGTGTGTGTGTGTGTGTTAGAAAAGTGAGCATTAGAAAGAGAACCTTCCGAGCTCTTCTACTTCTTCTCTGGAGTCCCTTTGAGTCTTCCTTTTCTCTCGTTGATCATCCCTTGTATGAGCGAAGCAGACAAGTGGAATAATACGTAATTGCCCAAAGATTAATGTGTGTCATTCGGGAACAATAGATTAAGGTGAGAGTCTATTTAGGTTAAAGAGAAAATTATTTATTAGAAGCTTTAGAATCTCTCTCTCTCTCTCTCTCTCTCTCTCTCTCTC
>JABUQX010134987.1:0-15000 GCA_015478945.1 Trachelipus rathkii | reverse complement strand
GGAGTTGGAGAGGGAGGAAGGGTAACTGCAGTATGTCATTAGTCAATTTTCATTCTGAGATATTTGTCAAACGCTTGAAATGGTATGAAGGTGGTTTGACAGTGTCTGAAATGTTTTATAAGCATTTATTCAAACGGGATCAAACCACCTTCATGAATACTATTCAAACTTCAGACAAAGACGACACCGGGTCCGATTCCGGTCCATCAAAATTTACCGATTCATCGATAACTTTTTATTCATTATTCGTTTTTTCCGTATTTTGCTAGGTTGAGGTTGCTAGGGCGGCCTCAAAGAAACTGCGAGTTCTGTTTAGACTGCGAGACTTTTTTTCCTCTTTCACAGTTACTCCAGTTATACAAGGGTGTCATCCGCCCTTGTATGGAGTACTGCTCTCATATCTGGGGGGGCTCAGGTTTCACCAGGCTTTTGGATAGGGTCGAGTCAAAGGCTAAAAGACTTATAAACTGTCCTGTACTTTCTAGTTCACTTGACCCTCTATCTTTGCGGCGTGATGTTGGTGCTTTATCTCTTTTCTATAGGTACTGCAGCGGCAGGTGCTCGAGGGAACTTTCCACTCGCGTGCCACCTCCTTTAAGACGCCCTCGTAGCACAAGTAATGCTGTGTCGGCACACGAGTTTTGTGTTGATGTTAGCAACTCCAGACTATTTCGCTGCGGCGCCTCCTTCTCTTTCCTGCCACCTCTGTTCTGTGGAATTCTCTTCCATCTTCTGTGTTTCATACTCAATTTAATCTCCCTCACTTTAAAGCCCGCGTCTGTGCTCATCTGCGTAATTTGCGTTAGTTGAAATTTTGTTGAGTGTAACACCCCCTCCTTGAATAGGGCTTTGCCCGTGAGCGGTGGTGATAACTGTAAAAAAAAAATATATATATTATGTATGTATGTATGTATGTATGTATGTATGTATGTATGTATGTACAGTATGTATGTATGTATGTATGTATGTATGTATGTATGTATGTATGTATGTATGTATGTATGTATGTATGTATGTATGTATGTATGTATTTAAATACAAAAATGATACATACATATATTGAGAGAAAATTTTAAACAAATCGAAAACAAGAAACAAAATTCAGCAATAGAATAATAAAAAATAAAGAAAAATGAAATCTCAAAACTAAAAATTGATGCTTTTGAATTTGAATTTCCGAAATTTTCGTCCAAAATTTTGAATTTCCAATTTTTCTTTCTTCTTTTTTTTTTTTGAGTTGATGAATATGAAAAGCGCTCCGGAAATCATGCAGCTGAATAATGATACGTCCAAAATTTGGGCTTTTCTAATATCGGTCTATAAATCAATCTTAACTGCCTGTCTGTTTGTGCGTACTCCTTATTTTTACAACTGTGTATATATTCTTTTATTTCGAACTGTATATGTTTGTGCTTTTATTTTATAACTGTGTATCCTTTTCATTTCTTAACTGTCTATCTGTATTTCTTATTATTAACAGCCTATGAACTTTATCTTAATGTTTGTCTTTGCTCCTTATTTTATAACTGTGTATCCTCTTTATTTCTTAACACTCTATCTGTATTTCCTCTTATTAACAGTGTCTGCGAACTTTATTTCTTAACGTTTGTCTTACTCCTAATTTTATAACTTTGTCTATCCTCTTTATTTTTTAACTGTCTTTGTGAACTCCTTATTTTATAATTGTCTGTAATCTTTATTTTATAACTCTCTATTCTCTCTATCTCATAACTGATTGTCTGTACTCCTTATTTTATAGCTGAGATTGTCTTCTTAAATTCCGAACTGTCCGTTTTAGACTGTCTTTTTTCTTTATTCTTTACTGTCGATCTAGTATTCTATTTTACAATCGTGTCTGTCATCTTTACTTGTCTTTCATTTAACTGTCTATCTTAACTTTGTTTTTATAACAGGGACTGTCGTATTAATTTATTAACTGTCTGTTTGAACTCCTTATTTTATAACTGTGATTGTCCTCTTAATTTCTCAACTGCCTGGTTGTACTTCTTATTTTATAATTGTTGTACGTCAACTTCAATTTTTTAACTGTCTGCTTGTACTCCTTAATTTTAATCTGAGTGTGTCGTTTTAATTTCTTAAATGTCTTAATTTCTAAAATGTCTCTCCACAATCCATATTTTTTAAATGTCTAACCTCTTTATTTCCAAACTGTTTTATTTTCGGTCACTTCAGTTCTTAATGGGGATGTCATCAATGCAAAATTTCAACATCCTCCTAAGCGGATGTGATGTGGATAACAAAATATGTAGCAACACGTCTACGAATATGTTTACGCCTGCCATGGTTGCATTCGTTCGAGGAATAAAGTAGCATTATCAACACTTCTGCGTCTCACCTCTCGCAAGGTTTACATCTCACTATATGAGAACTTTATAAGACTATTTATACTTTAATCTTCATAGTCACGCATTTCAGCTTTGTATACCAAGTCCTTTACGACATAATACATCGCATATTCAAAGAGAACTTAAATGACTAAAGAAAGCAGGGCACCGACTTTTAAATAAGTCATGACACTCCGTCCCAAAGTATAACTTCTTCAATGAACTATATACTCATTTGTGTAGCAAATGTTTTGTCGTATTCCATTATCTTTTTTGGAAGCAATTGTGATCCCTTTTCAGTCATAACGATGGTATCCTCCACTTTCTATAATATAGCTTCATACACATTCTTATCCACTTTCTGTTACACCCCAGCAATCCAGCATAGATTGATGATGCAAATTATAGTGGTCCGCGTATTTTGTTTAATATCATTTCGACATAAGTCCTACTTTCGTATGGCCTCTCTTTGCGAAGTTGCTATAGGATGATCCCTTCATTAGCCACGATTGCTAAAAATCCGCAGAGTTATTATTTCAGGGTAAATCCAAGCTTGAGCGAAGCTGGAATGTCAAGGCAGAGGTTAATATATAAATGTGCCATTCTACCCCCACTACCTCCCATGATATTTTCTACTGACCAAATGATTCAAGATTTTTATCGGTTAACTCCACTAGTGGATTTTCGACTTAATTATTAAACGTCGTCTAGGTAACTATCCCCTGCCCATTGTACTAAGGTTGCACAACTGCATCGTTATTTTCTCCTTTACCCTCTACGTAAGACTAATATTTTTCAACTTTCTTCTTCCAATGAAAATGCATTTTGTCATCCTGCTCCACCGGATTCCTCGAGGCAAACCACTCATCTGAACCCTTACTTCTGGTCTGAACCCGTTTCTTCTGTTTACTAAAATTTCGCTCTATGTAAATGCGTGCGCCTTATCTATTATTATTCTTTCACCATTAAATCTGTTTCCGAAACAGAAATATATTAACATCAATTATCTTTAATGTACTATCACGACTGGATGGTTAATGGTGTATGTGTGGACTTAAAAAACTCTGTCCATAGTCCAACCGGGATTCAATCCTTTTTCTAAAAACCTTCTTCTGTCGAGGAAGAAACTCTACAAATCGTCACCCTGCATTTCTTACCTGAATTATCTTGACTTTTTGGTGTCTTTCACCCATATGTCGCAGGTACGTCCCTTATTAGGGTTGGGAATTAGACATCTTTAAAGCATGGAATGCTCTAACAGAGTTACTGGCCATAATAATAAGATACAACCTTCCTCTGGTAAGAATTTCAAAAGCGACATTCTGTTATTACAATCGAGGAGGAAAACGTATAAACCAGATCGATCAACCATGTTCTCATGTGGCTTAGTTAGATCTCATACCAGCATGAGTTATAATTAAAAGTATATCATTTTAGATTTATATAAAAAAGATTAAAATATTCCACTCCATGGCCATGCGGTTGCCCACTTGTGTTTGCAAATAAGCGGTCTGACTTTCTTGTTTGTCGATGAACTTGTGGCCGCGCATTTGTTCTTCTCTCCTTCCCGCTTATATATAAGGGTTGTTTGACGCTGGAAGATTATGGGTGCATTCTGAATTAACTATCTAAGTTCCTTATTAATCTCATACGTGTCCCTCCACAAGGCAGCAGCCACCGTGCTTGGACAACTCTGCCCCCTGAACACTAATCCTAGACTTACCTGCAACTGTGCATGAGATTTCCTCTGTGTCCCAAAATGGATTATGGAGCGTCCGAAATATGCTGCCTGTGCTCTCGCTCGTGTAATTATATTACCTCGGTTCTCTAATGTCTCGATCAACCAAAATATACCTCAATATCCTTCTGCTGAATGATTAACGGATGCCACGGTTAGGCAGCATAGGACTTCGTCCATTTGTTAATACTTGACGTCATCGATTCGGCCCATTTTCCGAACCTCACAATATTCGAGGGTCTTTAGTTGAGTCTACGGCCTCGAGACTTGGTTATAGAAGCTGCATCGTCTACTTTATAATAAAACCGTAGTGCCATAATTGTATTCCTTAGAATCATGGTAAACAGGTGCATTCGCCTTGTGGATTGCAGTTTTTATCATTTTCCCAATGTGTATGCATTCTAGATTTAATTGCTACATTACCGAGAATACCTAATCGGCAGATGGACTTCTATATGTCTGATATCGTCGAGGCTTCAGATGACGTAGACGGCAAAGGATCAGAGGTTTTTCTAAGAATCGATTCGCCCTATCGTTATAATTTTCTCTTTCGTCGACAGTTCATGATGCCGGGTATGTAGCGCGAGTGCGTACCTCGTGCCAAGATTCTTGCAGCTCTTTCATATCATCTGGATACACGAGTGCTACTAACTGTGACACTTTCTTCTTTTTCTTTTTTCACTTCTCATTTTCAACTATATAGCCCATACTCCGCACAGTGGCTAATGTGCAATACACTCTACGTTCCCTTTTCTATTTAAGGACGTGGGTCAGGTATCCAACCACCAATTTGTACGTCGTGAGAGTATCTTAGCCCAAAAACAATTTGCTCTCCAACTTCAGATTGATCTAGAACCCCTCAAGTCTAAGTAGTCAATCGAGACTCCACCCTCTCTTTGCCTGCCACGTCTTACTGAACACACGTGGTTAAGCGTTACTTAAGTTCTATTATATAGTATTAAATTACCTATAATTTAGGTGTCTGAAAGTAAAGGAATAATATTATCATTTTCTCCTTCATTCAATATCAGAATTGTTTTTTAACCTGCTTTTAAGTCTAAACTTAATACATATATATTGCACATTTAATATTATTATATATATATATATTATAATATATATATATATATATATTATATATATATTTATATATTAATTATATATATATATATATTATAATATAATATAGTTTTTTTTCTTCCTAAGCGCCTCCGTATGTTAAGGGTTCATCCACCTGTCACGTATTGCAACTAGTCATTTCTTTATACCACTATGAGACCCTACTCTTTTCATACTAGTCGCATGTTTCATCCATACCTTGAGATATCAAGCTACCATTACTACCCTCTCGCCACAGCCCCGCAGCCACTCTGCATATCATGTATCCATCTATTTTCCATTGATCGTATCCCTGAGCTCGGTCTTCACTACTGACAGGCTGCCATGAGCATTAATCTAATCTGGGAGACACTCGTGATACTAGCTAATATCCATCGCGATCCTTTCTGAGAAGTCCATGACCCGCGAGTTCTTCTACTTCGTAGGAGTCTACTTCAACATATTCATATAAATCCTCCACATCAGCTACTTCAAGCCTACCTACAACTCCTTTACTCTATATCTCAGTATTCCTTCTTACTACTTGCATATCTTCTCGGATCACCCCTCTAACTATCATTTACCTTCAATACATCCACTCCATCTCCGCCATCAGCCACGAATCTTTAAATCATCCTATATTGGTTTCATATTAAGTGGCCCACGTGAGACCCGACCTCAAAAACAAAAGTAACCTGAGTGTCTCAGCAATACGTATTAGGGGTAAATAAGTGTTTATTTAACTCATGTTCTATTTCGTTACAGCATGTGTCTGTTATCTCGCAATGAGGTGGAATGACAATACTGACCTAAACTCGTCATTAAGATTTAATCATTACCTGCCCGTTAAGTGTCCCACCCTCCTATACCTAATTGCCCCACTGCGGTTTGATAACCGTAAACTTTACCCAGAATACCTAAAGTTTATGCATACACGCGCTATATATACAATGTTTATATCTATCTCAGCTCTCTTTCAGTTTCCAGCAATCCGTCTCGTCTAATTATTGGTTATATAGTACGTCCTGTTACCCGTAAGCTAGAGTTTATTGCGTGCTAATATTCTATGTACAGGTTAGTTTACCTCATACCAACTTTCAGGCTTCACGCGTCCCCCGTCGCAGCATACCGACCGTCCCTCTAATCGCTAGCACACGTTACCGCATGTCCGGTAATCGAGCTTCCCGGCACTTTAAGGCACAACTAGAGAAGCATATACCTTCGACACTCGCTAAATAGGCCCTAATTAATACCAAACAACTCCTCCCCACCTAACGATTAATCGCTAAAGCCGCGCAAAACAAAACTGATCCCACTGAAAACTGTTAAAGTATATATATTAAATATGGTGAGAAAATACATAATTATATGAGGTATGAGTATACTATATAAACGTATTATAAGTATATAATATATATAATATATATATAAAGTAGATATATAATATAAATCAATATATACCTAATGATAGAAATGACTATAAGATATATAATTATATAAGAGAATAAGATAAGTGTCACATAATATAAAATAGTGATGATAAGTGTGAGGTCACATAGAGGAAAACTGAAAAGTAGAAATAAAAGAGGTTAAAAATAAAACAACCTTATTATTATATACACAAACATTTACAACTATACAACCATATAATTTATAACAGTTAAAAGACTCCTAGTGAATGTCAACGTAGATCACATCTAATTTAGATATCTAATGAGGTTCATATACACCAGAATAATGGTCAAACAACGGTGAAATGTAGCATGTAGTAAAGGTTCGTTAAGGAAGGTAGCTCCGTGAGTAGATCTGTTGAAATCTAGACCGTGATTGGATGGCCAGGGGAGATGTTATATCTGAAGAGCGACTGTAGATCCGCGTTGGTAGCATAAAATTACTTTTTGTTTTTGTTTTTTTTATTTTAATTATCGAATGTGCATGCATTCAAACACATTCTGCTATAATTCAAACGAAATGCGAACTCTCCTAGAAGGCAGAAGGTATATGGCTGCGAAAATAATTTAATAGTCAAAAATGTTCTGTGTTATATTAATTCCATTCTATCCTCTATCAACATACTCTTATTCCATTCTCATTTAGCACGTGAAGATCAAAGCTACCTTCAACCACGCGCAAAACATTATTTGTGCCTATCTCAAAAAATTTCATCATTACTAATATACATCTAGTCCATATCTTTTCTTTTTAAAAGTTAATCTATCTGAAAAATTATATTATATAAGAGTCATATTCTATCTGATTTTACGCTCTCATTAGGTATAGACTCTCCTCTAGGGGATATTTTTAAAATTTATTTCCATTTTCACTTCAAGTTTACTCATTCATTTTATACTATAGATACTACATTACATCAGTACCGGGATACTGATAGGGTAAAGGATGTAGGAGTGCAAGTACTTTCTAAGATCTTATCAATTTCTGTATTATGTCTAATCTACTATGGTATTAATATAAGATGCGTATTCCTCAAGGAGTTAATGTATCCTAATTAATATCCTTGATACTACTTCTGTTCTCAATTTGTATATCGTATTCAAACTTCTATGGTATCATAATAAGCTCATAGTAAGTATAGAGGCGTGACTAGAAATATACAGCATAAGTGAGTCATTTACCACTCTATATAATAGATTACTGTTAAGTGCATAACTTTCTGTCTGACTTGAAAAGTGTATAATTGATCTAAGCAATTAGGGCTGTAATAAATCTTAGCGTTAGTATGGGTGAGTGTGAATGATGAAACGAGTGATTGTGATGTGAATATTTGTACGCAGTGTGCTATACCATAATAAACTATTAGTTACCTAAATATTTGATAGGTGTAGAATGATGAATCTGAGTGCAGTGAGAAACTGTAATCTGTACAGATGACTTATGTATATATTAATATATATATATACTACTATCATTTTTCTCATTACTCTAATTAATATGGAAGACAGCAATACTATCTTCATTCAGATTATTGGGTAGACAACTCGACTTTAAGTTATACTAGGTGATTCGTAATACTAGTCAAACTGAGTAGAAGATATAAATAATGGCTAAGGAATACTCTCTACTACCTATATACTCTCTATATGTAGTAACTCTTATTTTATTTTATTCAATTATTATTAATGTTATAGAGTTATAGAGAGAGTTTTTAATGATGTTTTTCATATTAACCACCGTAGCTTTTATATCACTTACTATATGTTCTGGAACACTTGTATATTTACAAAGGTCACATCTCCCTATAAGTAAAAGACATATATCTTAATACTCTCTAAACGAAAAATACAATCAACACACGGATTGAATTTCATACAATCACTCACAAATAAGTGATAAGAATTACGCTTTTATATAATTCTCGATGGTATTCAAACTCTTGTTATAGAACGATGTTCTGGTTTATAAGAGTTAAATACTTTGCAACTAAGGCACTCATATTTTCTTAGATTATGTAATCTATCAAAGTTTCCATTACTCCCTAGCGCATGAAATGTTTTGTACTGCAGCTTATCAGGTAGCAGCCACTCAGAGCTATTATTTGGGGTGAAGAACACCATTACCATAAATAAACATGCTAGATTGAAGTAACCTCTTATAATATACTTATATACAAACATCTTATCCTTTGAAGTCTGATAACCATTGAATATGAATCCTATGCATCCTATAAGAATTAACCAGTTAACTTAGAATTCTTACGTATAATACTTCTTCTCAAAATGTACATAATAAACAACAAGCAAATACTGAACTGGTCTAAAGAATAAACGAGCTTACAGACATATGGCTGCGATTGTGATGGAAAAATATTCTGCGTTATGAAAAACACAGGGATATTTAGATTGTGAGAATAAACTGTGAACGGTTCTGCTATTTCCAAATAAATTTATATAAAATATAAATCATCTAAACAATAATTTTTGCCTGGTATATGCTCAGCCCGGATCTAATACTGTAATCCTTTCATTGGAAATCTGAAATCACCATCCTTTATATTCTTTGTAAAATTCTTTCCTTTGATAAGAACATTGTGGAATCTACACGAGCCATATTTTATTATTAAAGGTGAGTGTTTTATTTTCCAACATGCGTTATAAATGTTTCAGCTATCATAAGATAATATATTAAAATAAAGTTAATAAATTAACCACAATATGCAACCGGGCAAACACCACCTAAAAGAACATATGTTAGCAACTGAACTACCGGAAAGCGTAAAGAATGATTCGACCCGCCAAACGTACCGATGAATAGCTATCGAGAGAGTAAGATAAAGATGGAAATAATGAGGTTAAGATAAAAGCACAGGAGAGAGAGAAGAAGCAGTAAGAGAAAGAGAGAGAGAGAGAGACTTTTATACAAGACCGAGCATGGTTGACGTAAAGCAACAGCCTCTATGATTGTGAACTGTAGACGGGAGGTATTTTAAGGAGAGTATGGAGAAAGGTAATCTATGGTATATAAATAATGGACATACAATTGTGAAAGTTATAGAAAGTACAAAAAAGTAATAGACGAGATAACGCTTGTTAAGAGTGTATTTTCTAAACTAGTACAATCTCTTGAAAAGAATTCAAAAAAAATAGATATATAAAATTTATATCAATATAAAAGTAATTTATAAAAGAAGTAGAAGAAAAGGAAAAGAATAATATTAAGGAAAAAACAAGAGGTTGTAGATTATAAATGTATAATGGATACTGTAACAGAATGTAGAAGACTACAATAGTGACATGAGTCAGAACAATGCCAATATCGTGAAAGCCCACTGCTTGAGAAGCTCTAGAGATAGAAATGATGGACGACTTTAACTAGAAAAGAAATTCGTACCCTAAATGCGCCTGAACCGAGTCTACGGCATCGTTTTCAGGGCTTGGAACATCATCCGTAGTAGCTTCTGTACGTCAGTTTTGAGCGTGCTTGATATGGAGCACAATATGGGACAGTGGTTGACCAGTGGGAGACACAGCCCTCATGTATAAATCAGAAAGAGTAAAACAGCGCGAGGTCCATAAAGAGTGCTTCAAGACATTCAATCAAGAAAATGCTTTACTAGAAGCAGAATCTTCAAAAAAAATGTCACGGCAGGGTTATGATGTCGTAAATCACTAAAGATAGGTAAAGAAGTACAGAGATAATAGACTTGAGGATAAGTATAATTATCCTAAAGCGACTAATACTTCTAAAAACGCGAACATAAGGTTTGAAGAGCAATGGTATATTGTAAGGAAGGAGACACCGCTTATTTTTGTTTGTTACGCTTTTATCGTGCTTAAGGGATGAAAGTAATTGTGTAATGATAAAAACGCAAATGCATTCCGCGTTATGCGAATAGAGATAGCTAATAATAATGGAGGATTAGGCTAGATATGCTTTCATGTTCAGAGGATAAAAGAAGAAACCCGAGAAGGACCTGAGTTTATAGAAATAAAAAGGTTTTTTTAATTCAAAATTGTCGGTAAGGAAATTTATATTGAGAGAATAAATATCTTTTAAAAAAGATTTCGGAAAACTTTCTGATTAAAACACCCAAAAAGAGATCATTCTGTTCTGCGATAGAAAAACTTCATGCATAACGAATATGGAAGAATGCTTTTCTTATTCTTGCATTTTTTTTATTATTATAAATCAATACAAAATATTTAATAACAAAATAAAAAATATTAAAAAGTAAATAATAATACTATATAATGTGAATAAATAATATAATTGAGTTATATGTTAAACTAATAGGTTAAATACAGAAAAGGTAAAAGCTAATGAAATAGCACAGAAATGTTATAAATGCAAAGTATAAAGCAGTGAAAATTATTTAATAAAGCTATTAAGTATTATAATAAAGCAGAGTAAGTTTAAAAAGTACCCTAAGTAAAGTACAGAGATGTTAAAGCAGTATTAAGCAGAGAGTGTTTTAAAAGCTATATCTGAGATAAAGCAAGTTAATAACAATAAAAGCTAATTACTTATAATCCCTCATATATAGTATGTAACGGTAATAACTCACCTTACATTTGATATACTGATTTTACGGCACTTATAATGAGTAGTGTGATAAAGTATATTGTATTGTTTAAATAGTAAAAAGTTTCTGATTACAATTTATTATATAATATTAGTGAATAATAATTGTATATATATAGATACTCATAATTTAATAATTAACGATAAATCTATATTCCTTTGATATAAGTACTATAGTATATATATTAATAAATTGAGCAATCATTATAGCGTTTCACGCTAGGCGAATGTGCGTCTATGCTAGGTATAGCGTACACGCGACCAGGCTCCTATAATATATAGGTTTAATCGTACGGCTACATATGGCGTGACCGGTATACGCACCGGTACTAGGCGGCGGTATTACCTAGCGGAAATATGCGTGCCTGTCATATATAGGATACGCGTCAACGCTATTACCGGCCGTATATATATATATAGATATATACTTATATATAATAATATATATATAGGCGCCAGCATCCCGAAGAGGCCAGACATGTAACTAGAAGAACTAATAATATCATGCTCAAGCCGTAAAAATAGGCAGAGTCACACAGCCCTTTTGAGTTCAGGCGACAAGGTAATTTCATCGGCAGGACCGAGAAGAGACTGAAAACAGAACCTAAGACCATGACTGACCCGGGTATCCGTGGATTCCGTAATGCCTATTTATTAAGTAAGCCACCCGGCGCAACCTGGAGAGATTTGGATTATAAACGCGTAGTGAGATATAATCTTAATATTCGGCTGCTATAAGTTGAGATTATAACACGGCAAAGAGTTATCCTACGTACAACTACCGTTGAGTGAAGGACAGAGTCTAGACGCCTTGAGCTAATGAATTCCTGTAAGCGAACTACTAATGTTCTGCTTCACCCCGCAATACCACTTTAGCAAAAAAACCTGTGCCAGGGTAATACGATATATCCTTACTAATTATTAGGAAGCCTGAGTCTCTTAGTCCCGAGGGGAGGAGGGCTAGGAAAAAGAGCGCTCTATGGTATAATAAAATCTATGGGTTGTCAATCCTCCCATTTCTATGGGGGTGCTCCTTGAGCCAACGGTAGGACAAGAGGGGCACCGTTGCACTTCGGAACTATGTAGTCCGCACCCCACTTTGGTCGACTTCCACCTCACTGTTTGGCAGCTGCGCTAGAGTCTTCGCCAACTCGAAACAGGCCCACGCTACACACTTCATCGTCAACCCTGTTCACTATTCTCTAATGTCATTCTACCCTCATACTGAGATACTTCAGTAGATACTCTCATCTTTTAAATAAAACTATGCCACATAAAAATAACAATTTTCTTCTACCCTCGGCAGAGCTGGTGGTACAGAACATCCCACAGACCTAGCAACCCTCCGACTACTGCTCAAGCCGTTCGTGTGGCCAAATAAGTTGCACCTCAAAAAACTGAGTACACGATCCCTATGTGTTGCTAGGATCAAACATTTTTTAACGGCAATGTGTAAAATATATTTATTTAAAAATAAGGGTCCACAGTATGATGGTTTTTGAATTATATCCATTCAATTCTACGATCATTTCTTACGACGAGGCTACCTTACAAGAAAAGCGTATACCAAAGGAGTACGTCAAAATGAACTTCCAATAGTGTAAGACCAAAATGGTGTCCTGTTGTTGTAGCCTGTCTATCAGTTTTTTTAGTTACCATGTCTGGCCTCTTCGGGATGCTGAACGGGCTGTTTATTTATTTACGTTAGTAGAATATAGTGTATAAAATTGTATAATAAGTGTCAAATTTTTTTTCCATGGGTACTTTAATTTGCGTTATTTTAAATAAGTTTTCGAAAGAGAAAGAGTGTAATGTGTGAGTGTGTGTGATGAGTGTGAGTAGGAAAGCGGCAGTGTAGTTAATAAGTTGTATGGACTATGTTAACTGAATAAAATTATATTACATGTGTTCAAATAGTTTAAGGGTAGTTTCATATATCATAACATGATGTACAAGTTAGGATACAGAAAATATGTGACGCGATATCGCCAGGTGGCCCACGATTGGCGTAAAAAAATTAGTCGTGCGCAAAAAATTGACGCCAGGTAGTCTGGCAAGTCAAGCCGAAATATCATGGCTCAAACAAGGTTAAGACATCAAAAAAGCGCTACACAGCCCAAATGAAGAATCAAAAAATACACGTGGGTCAAAAATTGGACCCCATGGTCGTGAAAAAATTAGGCGGGGCGAAAATAGGGGGGCCAATAACGTACAACGCGTTGCTGACGCAAAACCGTTTGGCGCAACCTTCTTCGAAGGGTTGTCAAAAAATTTTAGGGCTGCCAAAAAAATTAGGGTTCTCAAAAAATTAGGTGCTCAAAATTAATACGGTTCTCAAAAAATTAGGGTTCTCAAAAAATACAGTGGTGGCCGAAAAAAGGTAAAGTCCAAAAAAGGTAAAGGCCAAAAAAAGGTTCAAGGTCAAAGAAGGTCAAGGTCATAAAAAATTTGGGGCTCAAAAAATGCGGTTGCCCAAATTTTAGGGTGGGATAAAAGATCAAAAAGGTCAAGGTAAGATGGGGTAAAACAGGCTTAGTCCAATATCCCCTTATTACTACTATTGCCTAGTTATTATAGTAATAATATAATTAAATAACGTTATAGATGAGGGTAAAAGCCGAATTCAGTCAATAAAATCAATAAATGTCATTAATTATATATGGTACCTTTAAGGAGGTTGAGATTATTTTGGAAGTTTAATTATTAAAAAACAATAAGTCTTAGACTAAAAAGTATAATTAGTTACAAACTTAAATAAAAATTATATTTTTTTTATAACCAATAAGAATTCTAATAAGTAAACTATATTTTCATTTTTTAAAAATGTGCGAACCAAAAGAGCGGAAACTTTTTTTTCGATCCGGCACGTGCAAGTCCGGCTTAATTCCTGACGACCCGCACCTCCGCAGTCCGCACCTAGTCTGTAGTCCGCTCGAGCGGACTAGCGGCTTACGGACGTTTAAGAAGGCGGTAAGTGCCCACCTCTGATATATAGTAATTATATATATTATATATATATATATATATATATATATATATAATACATATATATATATAAATATATATACAGACAAAATAAAGATGTAAATAAAATATGATATAAGATATAACTATGTAAAGATATAATAAAGGTATATAAATATAAAAATAGATATACTATAAATATATATTATATTATATATATATTAGATATAAATAGAGTATAATAGTATATATAAGACGATACTACCTATTAATTTATATAATATTATATTATAATATATATATATATATACTTATTATATAAAACATATAATATATTATACATATATATAATATATAATACTTATATATATATTATATATTATATAAGAGATATATTATGATGTATTACTATTAAGTATTATATATATATTATATTTATATACGACCGATAGTTAAGTGTGTTAACCCCGAGTTAATATATTATATATATTATTTATATATAATATTAGTCTTTTTATAGTAAGAGTTCACCAACAAAATTAATTCACACTAGTGATGTGATGTATACTTTCTATCGCTTAAATTCGAATAGTGTCTTCTATGCTTATTCGATATATAATGAAGCTAACTAAAAGTATAATTTATATATAATATATATCAACATATAAAACGCTTGTGTATAGTATAAATATACTTAATACAGATAAAGAACAGAAGATAAAGTAAGATGAAAGAGTCTTTATCTGTTCCACCAACCTTACACACACCAAGAAGCCCTAGATCGGCTAGATGCCACCACAGTATACACTCTCTCTCTGG
>JABUQX010134984.1:0-13961 GCA_015478945.1 Trachelipus rathkii | reverse complement strand
TAGATTCTAACCACTGCTCCCTAAGCTGGTGAATAAATTTATGTACATCTATAGAGGTTAAGAACTGGTCAATAATATTACATTAGAAATAAAGAATTAGATCAAAAGACATCTGTGAAGTGAGATTTTAGAGAAATAGAAAAGGAATCAATATTAGACAAAGAACTGGTCAATAATATTACATTAGAAATAAAGAATTAGATCAAAAGACATCTGTGAAGTGAGATTTTAGAGAAATAGAAAAGGAATCAATATTAGACAAAGAACTGGTCAATAATATTATAATGTCTAAAAATCTGATGATGGCTGACAAGTCAATTGCTCAAAATATAAAGGTTTGTTAATTTTTTTCTCATCATTTTATAAGTTAGGAATGGATGATTTAGAGCAGGGCTTCCCAACTTCTTGTGTACCCCCTGAGTCCTAAATTTACATATGTGGACCACCTTATACTCATAATGTAATACGGTATTCATAAATATAGCTATATTTATTTGCAGGTTAGTAAAAGCTAATAACTAATCCAATGATTTAGAGAAGCATTATTTTCATTATTATTATTATTATTATTATTATTATTATTATTATTATTATTATTATTATTATTATTATTATTATTATTATTATCCATCAGTCTCCTCATGACTCTCCATAGACTGGGGGCAGGGTATATAATATGCACCGAAACAGAATAGTTAAGTAGTATAGCATGATCTAAGTCAGCAAAGCCCCCTTCCCCCCCATCTTTAATACTTACATAGTGCGAGAACATTGCCAAAATCCACCCTGAAGCTTTATCCACTGTGGCATATCATCAGTGTCTGGGTTCATTCCCTGGGACAAGTCTGCAACCATACCCACCTCACTAAACCATGCCATTCACTCTTATTATGCAGCATTCTTCTAACTTTAACTAAATTTACATTTCTTTTCTTCATATACTCCACTGCTTACTTAATCCACTTTTTCTATGGTCTCCCAGACAGTTGATTCCTAACACACACACACACCTCTATACAACCTCCTAACCTATCAACTACCATCCTACCATCCATCTTTTCAAATTGACCAAACCACCTTAATAACCCCATCCATATGCAAATTAAATTAAGCAAGGAGATGTGGCACATCCCTACCTCAATTCCCTATTAATATTAAACCAATCACTTTCAACTCCATTTATTCTTACACACTTCATTATCGTCATATATATAGAAGCCTACCACTAACACCTGCCACAGCTTCCCTATTAATTTTGTCATATGTCTGTTGCAAATCCATAAAACCTAAATACAATTTATTCTTCTCTCACTTTCTCAATCATTTGTTTCAATGTAAAAATTTGATCCACCACACATCCTCTACCACTTCTAAATGCACCTTGTTCTTCACCAATCAGTCTTTCTATCACTCGATGTACTCTTTCAACCAAAATATCATCATATATCTTCCTACAATACTCGATAAACTAATTCCCTGTAGTTCCTACAGTTCCCCTTATCCCTCTTACCCTTATATAAGGGTACTATTACTGCTCTCTTCCAATCTCTCAGAACTATACCCTCCATAAACGCTTTTTTACACAACTTCCAAATCCATTCAATCACCATCTCTCCTCTATTCTAGATTATTTCACCTATAATTCCGGCAGATTTACCATTCTTCAATTTTCTCACTCTACCCATCACCCCCTCCTTACTAATGACCTCATCTCCAAAATACCTATTCCTTCTTGCACCATCAAACCCACATACATTAACTATCACATCCTCATTACTGCCAATGTTATGCAGATTTTCGAAGTGTTCCCTCCACTCTCTTCTCACATCCATTTCATCAGTTACGAAAGCACCATCCCTATTCATTATTCTCTGCAGATTCCCCTTTCTCTCATTCTTAACCTTTCGCGCTTCCTTCCAGAAAGTTTCCTATTCCCTTGTAAAAGTCCCCATTCATCCTTCTTCCAAGCTGTTCATTTACCTCATTTTTCCTCCTACGTCTTCTTTTTTTTCCTCCTTATATAATTCCAAACATCTTTCTTTTGAGACCACTCCTTTCATTTTTACTTTTAACCACTTGCATCACCTCTTCATTCCACCATTCACTGTTGAGATTCTTACTTCCAACTTTAGCACATCCACATACTTCTCTTGCACTACTAACATTGCTTCCTTCATTTGTGCCCAGATTTGTTCAGTTTCATCTTGTTCATATTCAACTGATTTATTTACAAGCACTCTTGAGTACTTTTCCTTATTACTTTGTTCACTTAACTTCTCACTCGTAATTCTTCCCACTTCCTTCCTACCTATTTCTTTTCCATCCAATTCCCCACTAACTTAATCTTACATAAAACAACATAATGATCCGATAATCCCATTCCAAGTCCCCTCACTGATTTAACATCCATCACATACTTCAACATCTC
Organism: Trachelipus rathkii; assembly: GCA_015478945.1. Taxonomy (NCBI): domain Eukaryota; kingdom Metazoa; phylum Arthropoda; class Malacostraca; order Isopoda; family Trachelipodidae; genus Trachelipus; species Trachelipus rathkii. The sequence goes on along the minus strand of JABUQX010134984.1, from coordinate 11,533 downwards.
TTTCTTCACCAACACAAAATCAATGATACTTTTCACTTTGACACCATCTCTACTTACACCAACTCTAGTATACTTGTGAAAACTCTTGTGTTTGAAGAAAGTATTACTTACACACACACCTCTTTCCTCACAGAAATCAATCGCCCTCCTACCATTCTCATTTTCTCCCATCACCCCAAATTTACCTGTTATACCATCCCTTTTCTGATCACCTATCCAACCATTTAGATCCCCCAACACAATCAATCTGAAGCTCCTACTCACCCCATCTAGAACATCATTCAGATTATCCCAGAAAGTCGCACTCCTCAACATCACCCTCAGATGGACCATATGTTATAACTACACATACCTTTTTACCTTTTTAAACTTAAATTTAACCATTAGAATTCCAGTACTCACAAACAAAATCTACCATAGCTCTGTGCCCCATGTCACTCATCAAAATCGCATCTCCTTCTCTCATTTCTCTCCACTCCAGCATGCACACATTTCACACCACACCACTCATCTTCACTGTTTCCTTTCATCTTTGTTTCAGTCACAGCGAGCAAATCAAATATACCCTTCCTAATAACATCCATCACCTCTCTCCTCTTCTCCTCAACATTTATTCCTCTGACATTCCATGTACCCAAATGATTCATACAATTTTGCCGAAAAATACATGGTCGCATATCTTATTTTGCCTATCTTATAATTTAGTAAAAATTTTGTAAATGTTGCCAAATGTTTAATAATAATAATAATAATAATAATAATAATAATAATAATAATAATAATTGCTAAAAACGAAACTGCAAAGATTTTTTTAAACTGGTCTTGTGTCTTTATAATAAAGTGATTATTAGAACTATGCTTGATGGTATTACAGAAATCTTAGAGAATTAATTTTAGAAAGAGATGTTGGTTTGTCATCTGCAGAATTAATTTAATATAATTATGAAATCTATTTATATTATATTCCATTTACGTAACCCATCCACAATTCATTTTACAAAACATAAGAGTAGCTTCTTTTAGTGAAGCTCACTAACTATTATATTCTGCACCTTTGTTGCTTATTTAATTTATATGTAATAGGGAAAAACATTGACATAAATCAGTCTTATACACTTTCACATTCTTCTTTTTCTCTTCTCTTCTTTTACTTTTACCATCTCTCTTCTCTTCTCTTCTCTTCTCTTCTCTTCTCTTCTCTTCTCTCTCTCTCTCTTCTTTTCCTCTCCTCTCTCTCCTCTCCTCTTTTCCTCTTTTGCTTCCTACCTTCTCATCTCTTCTCTTTTTCTTCTAAACTATTTCTCTCTCTCTCTCTCTTCTTTTCTTTCTCTTTTTCATCTCTCCTCTCCCCTCTTCCGGGAAACATTAGTCGATCTCATCTCTTCTCTTTTCTTATCCACTGACATATGTATATGTATATATATATATATATGTATATATATATATATCTATCTATAAAAATTTGTATGTAATAAAGTATCGAAAATTAAATTCATATTAAAAATCATGAGTTAATGTATGTATTAAAGTATAATAATTAAGATTTTAATAATATAAATAATATATATTAATTTTAATTAATAAATAATAAATAATAAAAAATAATATATAATATTATATATTAGATAATAAATTACACCAAAAAATAATAAATAATAAATAAAAATTAATAAATAATAAAATAATAATAAGAAATATTAAAAATATTCAACTCATGGAAATGTAATGTTGAAACTTGCATTCTTAGCATTTTAATAATTATATTTTAATGGACTAGTCAGTTGGATAATAATAATAATGACGTTTCATGTTTTATCAAGTTTTATGTTTTATGTTTTATGTTTTATGTTTTTATGTTTGCCTAATAAAAATAAAATCAACTAATGTAATTATCTAATAATTAATAATATAATAACCATCATAATATGGAATATTCATAATAAATACTTCTCTTCTCTTCTCTTCTCTTCTCTTCTCTTCTCTTACATTATTCCTCCTTTTTTTCTTTTCTTTTCTTCTCTTATAAACCTTTCCTCCTCTTTTGGTTTTTCCTTCTCTTCTCTTTTCATCTTGTATACTTTTTCCTCTTCTCCTCTGCTTCTACCTTCTCATCTCTTCTTTCCACTTCTGTTGTGTACTCTTTTTCTCTTTTCTTCTTTCCTTTCTTTGCTCTTCTCTTCACTTTTTTCTCTTACACTTTTCCTCTTCCTCTCTCTCTGTTCTCTTTCTTCTTTTCTTAACCTTTTCTCCCGAAGAAATCTTCTGTATGTCAAAATCACTACTACTATTCTTATACACTCTTCTATCTTCCCTCCTCTTAAGACAGTGATCGTAGTATATCTTCTTTTTTTTTTTCTCCTCGTAAGACAATGACCTCAGTATGTTCTCTTCCTTCTTCTCTGAGGACAGTGATCACAGTATGTCTTTTCTTTATTCTTCTATGAAAACATTGACATCAGTGTGTCTTCTCTTCCTTCTTCTCTCAAGATATTGACCCCAGTATGTCTTCTCTTTATTTTCTCATGACAGTGACTGGATTTTCTCCTCTTTTTTTACCTCTTAAGAGAATAGTAATAATTATTTTTTTTTTATATATTTTAACTCTTGAAAAAAAAAAAATATTTGGACTAAGTGATGTAGCCAATATAAAATCAGTTTAATTTTATATTCTATAAAATAATTAGAATTAGATTTTCCCCTTTCAGATGTTTATGACTCTGGAAAATGTTTCGTCATTGTTAATTAAAATAAAAGAAAGAGAAAAGGGTTCAGAGGTTCATTTTGAATCAAAGGAAGAGGAATTCTTCACCAAACTTGTCACGTCAAAGGTTCCGCAAGTGATTCTCAAGAAGTGGAGTGTTGAGGAATTAAAGGTATTATTATTATTATTATTATTATTATTATTATTATTATTATTATTATTATTATTATTATTATTATTATTATTATTATTATTATTAATTATTCACTTCAGTCATAAAAACACTTACCTTATAAATTATTCTTTGTGTGATATTCCCGTCTGAAAATCTTTGTCAGATTTTGAATTTTGAATTTGATCAAATAATGAATGTGATCTAATGAGCAAATAAATGAAATGTGGATTTATATTTTGAAAAATCATTGAAATTAATTTTTCGAGTTATGTTTCGTAGATATGACTGACCTGACCTGACCTGACCTGACCACGTTGTTCAGCTTAGAAGTAATAATGTTTCATGAAATGTTTTATTAGAGTTGAATGCTACGTCTACATAAAGAAAAATGTATCATAAAAGAATAAATCTATACAAGACATTACTTGCTAACAAAATCAAATAATTCTGTAGTTAACCACATAAGTTTAATGGGACAGAAAATCAATCTCCTTAACTCAACATCAATTGTGAACATGACCACGCGCGCGCACCCCCCTCCTATACACACACTACGTGTGCATATGTTAGGATCAGGATTGTGGAGTCTGTTCAAAATTTTCCGATTTCGACCTCTTGAAAATTACGGACTCCGATTCCACCATCTGGAAAATTAATAAACTCTGACTCCACCCTCTGGAAAATTTTAGACTCCAACTCCGTCCTACTGAAAAGTGAAAACTTCAGACTAACTCCATAATTAATTTACTATTCCATTTCCATAAAAGTGTAATGCTAACCTATCCTAACTAACTAACAGACACATGTCACGCGACTCACGCAAACCAGTTATTGTGCTTCTAGACTGTGAAGGGTATAAACTGAATTCTTCACAATTAAGAAGTTACGAACCATAACAATGCATTTGATTTCATCATCAATAATTTTTAAGATATCTATTCTTTTACCTAGAGTGTGTCACTGCAGTTAGTAGTTACTTATTGGTAACCAATAGGTAACTACTAACTACAGCAGCGGTACCCAACCAGTAGCTCGCGAGCAACGTGTTGCTCGCGTACCGTTCTAATGTGGCTCCCGTCTGGCGACTCGCGTATTCAGATTTATCACGTTTATTAAAAATTAAATAGTTTTAGAAATTATATATATATATATATATAATATTAATATATATATATATATATATATATATATATATAATATATATATATATATATATATATATATATATATATATATATATATATATATATATATATAATATATACATAGTATATATTCACTGATCTATGATCTTCTTCCCTTTATTTACTATGGGGAGTCTTGCTGTGGCAGCACGTTGACATACTTAAGTTTGACAGGGTACGACACGCCATCGCTACTCTCTAAGCTACCTTCCTTTGGATTTCCACCTTTGCTTTGCTTACTCTTGTCTAGTTTTCCTTTCAGATCGTTCCATTTCAGCTCTTGTTGATGGAGCAACCTCTTTCTCCTTTCTTATTAATTGTGGTGTTCCTCAGGGTTCTGTTTTATCTCCAACGTTTATTCCTACTTTTCATCCAAAATCTCCTTAGCCTGGACTTTCTAACTCTGTTCACTCTCATACCGATTACTCAACTCTCCATTCCTCCACTCAATTTCCAAATGTGCTCCCTCTTTTGTATCTAGCACGTTGCTCTCGTCTTCAGTTTTCCGATTCAATTCTTGCTGATCTGATTGGGATTCCTCCGTGAGGTTACCCAAATCTTGTGAAATTCAACTCTTTTAAAAACTCAAACTTCTTCAAGTCTCCCTCTCAAAAACACATCCCAACTATTCCTATCTTTTTAGATGGTTTTCCTCTCTCACCTGTTAACAACATAGACATTCTTGGACTGAACATAAATAGTGAATTGTCTTTGGAGATCTCATATGAATTCTGTTTCAATTGGGTGAATTTTTTTCTTCTGCTCAGATTACTCCATTATATAAGGCGTCTTATTCGAACCCTGTTATGGAATATGTTCTCAAGTTATATCAATTTTTTCAACTTCTTTCAGTGCAGCAAAAAATTTTGTTTAAAGTTATGGAATATTGTGTACAAGGATGAGGAAGAGCCTTGACCTTTTTCTTGAACCCGTCGACGCTTTCAACTAAGCTCTTCAATATCTAGAAGCTTTTTCATATCATCTTCTGAGCTTTTCTGAAGGTAGTAATGGGACTACCTGTAGTTTCATCACCTAATATATGTTCAAATATATCATTTTCTTCTTGAACTTCTTGCAACCCTTTAACACAAATGGCCAAGTTGCAAAACTGCAGATTTCGCCTTTTGCTGTTGGATCTTCAATTAAACTTACCTGTAGATATGATCAACATAACAGCAGCTAGTAGAATATCATTGTCACAGAGAAATTTCTCTTCTTACCATGGAATGGAGTCTTCTGTTTCTTCAGAATCTTAAATATAGATAGTATAAGTTTGAAGGTTGAATTGATTAAAAATATTTAATCCAAATTGAAACATTAACGTGTGTGCAAGTATATATTAAGACTTTCGAAATTTGAACTTAATTCTCGTATTTTGTGCTGTGGAAGTCGCGTCAGTGAACTGTAATGAAGTATATTAATAAAGTCACTCGCAGTGTAAGTCACTAATTCACAAACTTTGCCAGTTCAAAAATTTTCTGACTCAAAACTCTACCATCTTGAAAGTACCGAATCCGTACGTGCGCGATACCCCTTTTCAAAAATTAACCGACTCCAACTCCATCTCTCTTCAAAATTACCGACTCTCCGACTGCACAACCCTGGTTAGGATAAAACTTTTTAAATAAAATAGGAGGAGAATATGGGAAGGATTTGTTGGCATACAATTTGTAATTGAAGATATGGAATAAAGTTTCAGAAGATTTTGATTGTTTTCGAGTGCGAATGCTGGGAGGTGCTTACAAATGTTTTAGTCTTCCTTCTCCTCTCTCTCATCTCTCTCTCTCTCTCCTCTCTCTCCTCTCTCTCTCCTACTTCGTCTCTCTCTCTCCTCTCTCTCTCCTTCTCTCTCTTTCTCTCTCTCTCTCTCTCTCTCTTTCTCTGTTCTCTTATCTCTTTCTCTTTCTCTTTCTCTTCTCTTTCTCTTTCTCTCTTTTTCTATCGCTTTTCTCTCTGTCTTCTCTCTCTCTTCTCTCTCTCTCTCTCTCTCTCTCTCTCTCTCTCTCTCTCTCTCTCTCTCTCTCTCTCTCTCTCTCTCTCTCTCTCTCTCTCTCCAGTTTCTTCCCGTAGAAGTCTCACTTTATACTATCTATTTCACCAGACCCTGCTCTCTCTCTCTCTCTCTCTCTCTCTCTCTCTCTCTCTCTCTTCTCTCTCTCTTATAATTGCTTATCTTTTTTTTTATATATATATATATATATATTATATATATATATATATATATATATATATATATATATATATATATATAATATATAGATAATCATGCCAAAATGCCAAAAGACTCTAACAAAAAATGAGCTGTATACTTGTTCATGTTATACATATTAATGCATTTTATCAGAATTTATAAACATTTTTTTTCTTCTTATATTTTCGGACCTTGTTTACGTTCACATAATGCATTTTTTTTTTATCCATAAATGTTGAAATTTGTCTTGCCTAAAATAAAAAGGTATTTAATAGGAAATCATTTGATTACTAAGAAATTTTATAAAAAGTATTTGTTTATTTGATTTTTATATATATATTTTTTTTGTACAGACCCCTATTGGTAACTCGATGAAGGTGAAGGGTGACAGGACAGCATAGTGGAAAGTTTTCTTTAGAAGAAGACCTCAAGCAATACAGCAGCGCAGGAATCAAAGCAATGAAAAAGAATATATCGGGGGAGAAAACCTCAGTGTGCAAATATTGTAATTTAAATTTAAAACAAAATCCATTAAAAAGGCATTTAAAAATACATGAAAGAAAAGTTTAAATGTGAGCATTGCACTTATGAATGTAATCGGAAATCAATTTTAGAAACAATCTGCCAATCACAACAACTCAAAATATTTAAATGTTCTTGAGCTGGCAGCTATGAATGTAAATGAGGAAAGGGAAGTTAAAACGCGCACATGCTTAGCATTTCGAGATACAAAGTTATTTAAATGTCTCATTGCAGTAGGAATAGTATTTCTATGGAAGGTTTAAAAATTCATATGTTGAAACACACTAAAACCAAATTTTTTAAATGCTCTAAGTGTGACTTTAGATCTTATGGTAAAGGACAATTAATACAGCACATGCTTAAGCATCGAGATATAAAGTTTTTAAAATGTTCTGAGTGCAGTTATGAATGTAATTTTAAATCAACATTAAAAGATCACTTGCTTAATCACAAAAATTTTAAAATTATGTAAAAATGTTCTTTTTATTGCAGCTATGCGAGTGTAATCAGAAAAGGAACCTAAAACAGCACATGACTTTAAGCAGTCGAGATACAAAAGTTATTTAAATGTTCGAGTGCAATTATGAGTGAATTGTTGGAAGAGCGACATAAGAATACACATGCGTTTAATCACGAAAATATAAAATTATGTTAAATGCTCTGAGTGCAAGCTATAGATGTAATGATTAAAGGCAACTATGAAGAAACAGAGGAACAAGGAGATGAAGAGATTATTGAAAATGATAGAAATGCGAAGAAATCGGTGAGGGATAGAATGCGGGAGGAAGAAGAGATGATAAACAAAATAGGCACACTATAGAGATGAAGATATTTATACCAACATGCAATATACATAACGATATTAAATATACAATAGTACATAATTCGGAGGACGATAATATTAAACATCAAAATCAATGCTCCGGCCGATAGCAAGACAGTGGGTATTAGCCAAGCTATTTACTAACCTGACGAAGATGCGAATCTCAGAATCGTGAACCAGCGTTCTATATGTGACTGCAACTAGCCAGAGAGCTAAGAAAAAAACACAGATTTGAGATGCCAAGGAAAATAGTGTGAGAAAAAAATAGATAAATGAAGAAAGAAGGAACAAAAACCGTCATGCGGATCAATTAGACTGTAGTACCGATAAGACGCACATATCGCGAGACTTAGAAAAGATAATATCACATGAGAAACAGACACTACGAAGGAAGTGAAACATCACATTAGAATAGTAAAATCAGACCACGGCAGAATTAATAGGTTAAGTGCAATGAAGCAGGGCGCTAGAAATCGTGAGTCTAACGAACACGCAAACACAATCAGCAGCAGAGCTAGAATTAGCAAGAAAAAGCAAAAGGATTAAAGCCCTATACAAGCAAAGAAGAACAAAGAAAAAACAAAACAAAATGTACCAGACAGATAAAGGAAAGTTCTATAGAGGAGTTGAGAGGTGAAAATATAAAAGTTGTTAAACCACGAAAGAGACAGACTTGATGCATTTTGGAGAAGTATATATGGAAGACCAACGAACACATAATGAAGAGGCGGAATGGTTAGAAACAACAAGAAGAAATCCCCAAATAGAAGAAATTAATGAGATGGAATGAACCACTAACCGAAAGGGAATGAGTGGAAAAGCATACGACGTACCCAGATAACTGGGAAAACACCCTGGGACCAGACATGGCTGTCAAAATATATGTGGCTAAAAAAAAATTCTCACCATGTACGTAAGAGAACTTTAACAAAGTGCAATTCAACATCAGAAATTCGAACGGAACATCTGAAATTACCCGAGTGGATGACCAAAGGAGAAACAGTCCTTATCCCTAAAAACAGGGGAAACACAAAACCCAGGGAAATATAGACCGATTACTTGTTCTACCAACTATATTACAAAATCATATAAAAAGCAATTATTACAGACGAGAGAATATACAAACATTAACAATAGAAAATAAATATAATGTCAGCAGTAAGCACACACAAAAAGGATGTCCAAGTAGGGAAAAGTCACGGCGACTATAAAATTCAAATTGTTTTACATATAATAAATAATGAATCCATAAGATAGACTCCAGGCAAAGACCAGAAGAAACTTAAGCTATGACCTTGGATTTAAAGGATGATTATAAAAAGCATATGATAGGACTTGCCGCACGTGTCATGGATTCCAAAGGAAGGTAATTTGAGAAAAATCCTATAAAAATTCATATAATAAGTAAGAGACTTTATGGAAAAAGTGATGCAAATATGGAAGATCACAATATTAAACTACATCACGAAAATGGTACGATACAAATAAATGATGTAAAATAAGGAAGAGGAATATTGTCCAACGGTGGGGATTTTTCCTTATATTCTCCCAATTGCAGTCTCTATTTGTTAAACAATATCATTCAACCCACCTTGATGCATAATTGATATAAATAATACTTACATAATGCGGATATAGATTGTATACGGATTTCCAAGAAATGTAAAAGAAAGGAAAAAAAACATCTCGCATTTATTTACAGAATGGAGAGTCGACATCGAAAACTATACAATCCTCTCCCATAAACTAAACAGTCAACAATACAATTTGCAACAGGATAGATGGGTAGTAAGAATGTTCTTGTTCAAGTGATATGTACAAATGGAGTTTTTCGTTGGACTAGATAAATGTGGTTGCGTTCCTGGAAATTGAAGGAAAGGAAAAAGAATTGACAGTGGAAAATATCACGTGAAATAAACGAACCGAAAATTCATTAGTATCAACTAGAAAAACAGGGAAAGACACCTATTACGTTATCTCGGTCCGTGATAGAAGAAACACAGAAAAACATGAAACTAGCACATAAGAAAATGAAGGCAAAAGCTGAAGAAGGAATATGAGAAGAGACTGAAAACTAATATATAAAATCTAGATTAAAATGCACAATTATAAGGTCGAATGCCGTCGTTAAGCAATATTTGTCCGAGTACCATATGCTATCGGTATGGGTTTGAATAATTCAGAGTATAAGGTTCCGAGAAGATTTAAATACATCAACTAGCATATTAAGATCGAGAACGAACATGGCCTCCACGCGCCATTAAAATTTGATATTTTAATAAGACAACAATGCCTTTGGCAAGAATGTATGTTCCCAGGGATCAAGGTGGAATGGACTCCTAGGGTAATACGATTTGCACTAAGTACTTTATAGAGAGGACATGTGACATCGGAATGAGACATTTAACGTCTACGTATATATTCAAGATACATGTATCACGTTACAATCCTTCATCAGATAGGGTAGAAGGAAGCACGTAAACCAGGGAAAGCGATGAGAAACATCTTAACAGCCAAAAAAAGAGATTACCTAGCGAGAAGTTATGATATCCCTAACGGACGATCCAGACACAGGGTAGGAATTGTACAAAATAGGACTAAAAGATGAAACATCCTAAGAAATGTGAGCACAGAAAAGCAAGAAGAAAAAAACATGAAAAATTGGAAGGAGCATGCATTTGCAAAGGAATACAAAAATATCATAGAAACAGCGTGTATTAATAGATAAAAGGAAAAATCGATATAGAAGCAGGGTAGTGCGAGGGGTGAATCGTAAAGAAAAAGTAAGATGGATTCAGAGAACAAATTGTAGGGTGCCTACAGGAACCTTTAGCATATACCGAACCCATTACTTGAATGGTTTGGCGCTGAGTTCCACAGTGAGAGAGTAAGAGAAAGAGAAATCATATCCATACAAAATGCTGCCGAATGTGTAAAGTATCTCCGGAAACAGTTAGCCATATATTATCAAGCTGTGACACACTTCTGCAACGCCAACAATACACCGAAAGACATAATACAATTATGCAAATAATCCATTTTAGAATTTGTGCAAAAATACAATAATACCAATAGGAAGCATCCAAATACTGGGAACACAACCCCCAAACGCAATAGAAGAAAGAAAATAACCACGCGCTAATACAATACGACTATAGCATCCCACAGATGTACTTATAAGACATAACAAACCGGAGTAGTTGTGTGTAAAAGATTCTAAAAAGAGAAAGGAAAGGCATACATTATAGGATAGGAATTTCCATGGACGCAGAGTATTCAGGCAGGATGAAACTGAAAAGGGAAGTTAAGTACCAAACTCTGAAATACTCATTACAAGGAATGTGGAATGACATTGATAGAGCAGAGGTTATCCCTGTGGTAATTGGAAGTATGGGAGTGATAAAAAAAAACTAAATCAATATATTGAAAGACTACCGGTGGAAGTAACAACGTTGGATATGAGCTCCATTATAATACGACAGAGCGCCAGAATACTGAGAAGGTTTCTTGGTTGTTAAAGAACCTAACCGGAAAACCATATGCGCTTAGGCCCGAGGTTCGGGCCCGCGCATTAAATGGTAACCCCTCTAAAAAGGTGGAAATAAAAAAAAAAAAAAAAAAAAAAATAATACAAAATATAAAAAAATTACAAAGTACGTTAAAATGTGTTTGAGTGCCAGTTGATGAAAGTAATTATTATATCCTCGCATTAAAAATATCACACGCTTAAGCCACGGAAAATAAAAATTATTTAAATGTCGAGCACATGACGGTAATCGGAAAGGAGACTTATCATGCAGTAAGATAATGTGATTACAAATTATTTAAATGTTCTGCATGAATTAAATGATAATTATAAGAATGACATAAGAATGCACATGCTTTAATCACGAAAAGTATAACAATTTTAAATTCGTTCTGATTGCCAAATCTATAG
>JABUQX010134983.1:27500-36809 GCA_015478945.1 Trachelipus rathkii | reverse complement strand
ACCATCTCAACATACTTTCATTTATTCTCGTTTACCCCTTTCTTCACACCACACAACTCTCTTATACGTTCATTCCTCATTTTATCAATTCTTCTCACACCTAGCACGCCCCTAAGATTGTCCATCTGAACACATTGAACTTTGAATCTATACTTCTTATTCTCCAGACCATAGTCTCTCACTACTATATACAAAACACAGGTAACAACATACCCTCATGCAAGACCTAGCGCTCAGACTTAGTCCTTTGCATTCACCAACGACTTAATTGCATAGCCACCTTCCTGCCATTCACAACTTTCCTACTACTCACCATCATCCGTTCCCTTCTCATCCAACACATACCTAAATATTTAAACTCAGACACTTGTTCAGCTGTTTACCATCTAACATAACTTAACACTGAGGACTGTCCTCACTCACAACCATAACCTTACTCTTATCTACGTTTACTTTCAAGCCTCCTTTTACACACTTCTTAGATCTCTCTACCATGGCTTCTAGAGCTCTCTTCAGTTCCTTAAAAGACCAAATCATCCGCATATAATAGGTATGCGTATATATATATATATATATATATATATATATATATATATATATATATATATATATATATATATATATTTATATATATATATATATATATATATATATATATATATATATATATATATATATATATATATATATATATATATATATATATATATATATATATATATATATTATAGAGAGAGAATGTTTTGAATGGTAACTCAACTAAGAAAAGAACTTGCAATGAGGATTCATATGTTGAAGATGTTTTCTGCGGATCTGACAATATTCCAGGTACCGAAGATTCCGATGAGGCCAGTTTATGTAAAAATTCCTTGAAAATAGGCAAAGTTTATGTAAGAGTCTCCAACAATCATCATGGTAAGAGAATCTGGGACAAGATACAATACTGTTTGTATTGTTCGAAATCTGTTACGAATTTGAGAAAACATTTGTTCAGAATACACAAAAATGAAAATGGGGTACAGAGAATTTTATCTTTGCCGAAGGGATTACTCAATCGAAAAACTTTATTGGAAAAAATTCGAAATTTGGGTAACTACCACCATAACTGCGAGGTGATTAAACGTGGATATGGTGAAATTATACCTTGGAGATGCCCTTCAGATTATGTTTCTTATAAAATGTATGTGCCATGCCAATATTGCTTGGGTTTTTTCTTGAAAATAGATTTATGGAAACACGACAAGGGTTGCTTACATAAGAAGACAGATTTCAAGAAAAGCTCTAAAAAGCTGTTAAGACAGTCGTCTTACTTGCTGCCGACTCCAACAACAACTTCGATTGCTTTTTCAGAATCGGTTTTAAGACGTTTGAAAGAAGATGAATATAGTTTGATAATTAAGAACGATACATTGATAAAAAAATTTGGGGAAAAGCTGTACATGTCAACTCGTGATATTGATGACCCTCATATTTATATATCGCAAAAGTTGAGAGAGTTAGCAAGATTTTTAAAAGTTGCAAGAGAGGTTAATTCTTCTGTGAAAAACCTTTTCGATTGTATAGATCCTGGTACGTTTCGGTCAGTTATTCAAGCAGTTAAGGATGTTTCAGGCTATAATGTTGAAAGTAGTAAATTCGAAATTCCATCTTTAGCTTTAAAATTGGTACATAGCCTCAAAAAATGTGCTTTGATTAGTTCGGTAAGAGGTTATGAAGGGAAAGATGAAAGCCTTGTAGAGCGTAGCGAAAATTTCCTGAAACTAATGGAAATAGAATGGGTTTCAGAGTTCTCCTCAAATGGACATCGCACACTTGATAGGGAGAGGTGGAACAAACCTACAATCCTACCTTTGGCTGAAGACCTTCAAAAGCTTCAAAAGTACTTAAACCTAAATATGGAGGAACAGAAGAAGGCATTGCTTGAAAATTGTAACGTAGAATCATGGATTGCTCTCAGTAAGCTTGTGTTATCATCAGTTATTTTGTTTAATAGGAAAATAAGTGGAGAAGAAGTTTCAAAAATGAAACTAGTAGATTATAAGCAACTAAAGATAGGAGTGAGTTCATCAGATTTAGTTGAATCTTCACTCACTAGTATTGAAAAAGAGATATGCAAAACCTATGCAAGGATTGAAATAAAAGGGAAAAAAAGAAAAAAAGTTGCCGTTATTTTTACGCCAAAAATATTTGATTTGCTTCAAATATTAATGAACAGTAGAGAAACCGTAGGTGTAAATCCTGATAACATCTATCTCTTCCCATATACCTATGAAGGGGCAATGTCCCACATCAGAGGATGTAATTGCATTAGAAAGTTTTCAGTAGAATGTGGAGCAAAACAGCCTAATAATATAACTAGTACAAAGTTGCGAAAGCATATAGCAACATTTTCTCAGATTTTAAATTTGCAGGAAAACGAGTTAGATCAATTGGCAACTTTTATGGGTAATTATGTAAAAGTTCTTAGAGACTTTTATAGACTTCCGGATGATATTTATCAGATGGCGAAAGTTGGTAAGTTGCTTATAGCAATGGATGAAGGGAAATTCAGCATGTTTAAGGGAAAAGCTCTGGATGAAATTGAATTAAATTTAGAGGAATGTGTGGAAGAAAATGAAGAAAAGAAGGAGCATGAAAATTTAGATAACAATACTACAACTGATGCTGTGGAGGGCATAGATATTTATGTCAATTGTGATGGAAAGCAGTCGGGTGAAAAGAGGAGTTGTGAAATCCTTAATGAAAATTTCAAAGTAAAAAAATTTAAATCTAGTGGGAGAGAACTTAAAAATGAAAATTTGTTAAGTAACAGAATAGACTTGGAGGAAAGTAACGAGAGCAACATTTCAAAGGACGGTAAAAAAAAAAAAATCAAGCGTAAGAATTTCGAAAGACATATATGGTCTGAAGAAGAAAAAGGAATTGTTGAACGAAGTTTCATCTACTTGTATCGCAAAAGGAAAATACCAGGGAAGTTTGAAATAAAGGAAATTCAGATAAAATATAATATTCTGGCCAAATTTAGATGGCAAAAGATAAAAGATCTCTGTCGACGGCAAATGGAAGAATATTTTAAAATTTAAAATATATATTATATATATATATATATATATATATATATATATATATATATATATATATATATATATATATATATATATATATATATATATATATATATATATATATATATATATATATATATAAAATATATATATATATATATATATATATATATATATATATATATATTATAAAATCAAATGTGAGTTTCGAGATTTTAATTTGGCGAAATGTTTGAGTCAATTTTTCAGAGATTGTTTAGCCTACGCTATAATTAAAATATTATCTAGAGTGGTTAAAAAAGTTTCAAAACTATTTATTTTTGTTTCTTTATTTATTTTAAGTAACTGATTTTACATAAATTATGATTATTATTATTATTATTATAATTTATTATATATATATATATATATATATATATATATATATATATATATATATATATATATATATATATATATATATATATATATATATATATATATATATATATATATATATATATATATATATATATATATATATATATATATATATATATATATATTATAAAATCAAATGTGAGTTTCAAAATTTTAATTTGGCGAAATGTTTGAGTCAATTTTTCAGAGTTTGTTTAGCCTACGCTATAATTAAAATAGTATCTAGTGTGGTTTAAAAAGTTTCAAAACTATTTATTTTTGTTTATTTATTTATTTTAAGTAAATGATTTTACATAAATTATTATTATTATTATTATGATTATTATTATAATTATAATTTATTATTATTATATATATATATATATATATATATATATATATATATATATATATATATATATATATATATATATATATATATATATATATATATATATATATGTTTAAATAATAATGTGTATATATATATATATATAATCAAATGTAGTTTCGAGTTTAATTTGTGAATGTTTTAAGTCAATTTTTCGGAGATTATTTTTACGCTATAATTAAAATAGTATCTAAAGTGTGGTTAAAAAAGAGTTTCAAAACTATTATTCATTTGTTTCTTTTTTTTTTTTATATAAATCATTTTACATTTGTTTTTATTATTATTTATTATTATAATATATATATATATATATATATATATATATATATATATATATATATATATATATATATATATATATATATATATATATATATATATATATATATATATATATATAATCAAATGTGAGTTTCACGAGATTTTAATTTGGCGAAATGTTTGAGTCAATTTTTCGGAGATTGTTTAGCCTACGCTATAATTAAAATAGTATCTTAAAGTGTGGTAAAAAAAGTTTCAAAAGTATTCATTTTGTTTCTTTATTTATTTTAAGTAAATGATTTTATATCAAAGATTTATAAAGTGTTTTGATTCTCTTAATTTTGATCAATATTTATAGCTTTAATTTATATAATTATTATAATTATTTATATTTAATTATTATGATTATTTTTATTATTTTTCATATATTATTATTATTATTAGGATAGGTTAAGTTAAGTTAGTTAACCTAATAATAATAATAATAATAATAATAATAATAATAATTATTTATGTATAATATAATAATAATAATAATAATTTTTGCTTATAAATTAAATAAAGAAACAAAAAAAGATGTTGAAAACTTTTTTAACACCACACTTAAGATACTATTTTAATTATAGCGTAAAAATAATCTCCGAAAAATTGACTCAAACAATTTTCGAATTTAAAATCTCGTGAAACACATTCCATAGTAACAGTACATAATGTAACAAAAGCCATTATATATATATATATATATATATATATATATATATATATATATATATATATATATATATATATATATATATATATATATATATACTTATATATAAAAATATATATATATATATATATATATATATATATATATATATATTACACAAATTTATCTTCCTCAATATGTTTAACAACTTGCAAGAAAATTTCATAAATTCTTATAAATAAAAGTATATCAGAAATTGTTTATAAAAATAAAGCCCAGTTTATATCATACTAAATAAATTATTTATTTATATATATATATATATATATATATATAATAATAATAATATATATATATATATATATATATATATATATAATAATATATAATATATCATATATAACTATATATATATATAATATATATATATATATTCAATGTACAGGACCCACCATTGCTCACAGAAAAGCGATACTGGGTTTAATCAATACCATGGGTGGGTTCTTTCCTTATATACGTTTCGAAATATAAAAAAAAAGTTTATATTGCGGGATGATTATTGTGACAGTCAAAATTATATATATATATATATATATATATATATATATATATATATATATATATATATATATATATATATATATATATATATATATATATATATACTAACTGCTATAATATATATATATATACAATCATTTTGTTCTACAGCAGCATCAACATAAACATAAACATAAACATTAACATTAACATTAAGATCCGCGGATGTAAAAAAATCTGACATCCGCATTCACATCTCTGCGGATGTTAGAAATCTCACATCCGCGGATGTCAAAAATTTTACATCCGATACATCATAATATATATATATATATATATATATATATATATATATATATATATATATATATATATATATATATATATATATATATATATATTTTTTTTTTTTTTATATTTATATATATATATATATATATTAATTCTATTCCATTTTTTTTATAATGGCATATTAGTACGCCATTACCATTACGTCACTCTTTATAAGGGTGAAGAATATTTGCATCTTGCTACGTCATTACATTACGTCACTCTTTAAGATGGTGCAGAGTTGCCAGTTAAGAAATTTAAATTTGGGCCTTGCAGAATTAGAATGAAGAGAGGTATTTTTAGAACCTCGTACAGTCAACCTCGCAAGAAGGGGTAGAGTCGAGAATCGCGCAAGTGAGTGTAAAATGACATCTGTGAATCACTGGTGTGTGTGTGTGTGTGTGTGTGTGTGTGTGTGTGTGTGTGTGTGTGTGTGTGTGTGTGTGTGTGTGTGTGTGTGTGTGTGTGTGTGTGTGTGTGTGTGTGTGTGTGTGTGGCGTGAAGAAAGGAGCAAATAAGAGACTAAATGAAAGTACATTGAGATGGTTTCGTCATGTGGAAAGGATAGATGATAGTCGGTGAGTGTGCTGGGAATCAACATTCTGGGAGACCGAAGAAGAGTATTGAATAAATGTTCAAAGAATTTAACGTAGAAAACGGAATTTAGGAGAAACTAATCAATACAAATTTAAATAAATAAATTAAAAAAAAAATTATGATAAAAAATTGTTAATTGTAAATTTTTTGATAGATATTAAAAGTTCACTTAGGACTTATTATTCAAATAGCTAAGCCCTTATCAATGAAAATTTATCAAAGCAAGTTTAAATAATTAAAATAAAATACTTTATAGATAACACTGGACGACAGAAATTTTGTTAAATGGTTATCATGAACTGTTTCTTATGTATTTCGGTACGCTGAAAACGAATATAACCTAAGCAACGGGCTTAGTTTTTTTTGTAATTTTACATATTTCATAAACTAACAATATAATTCACAGTGTAAAATGTCTTCTTTTGTTTAACTCTATTTTCTTCCGATTTTATGAAAAAAAGGTGATCGCCAGCAATATAAAGCGCATAATAAGTATCAACCAAAAAATAGATAAAATAAACGCCAAACATGATAAAACATGTTTAGCGAACTCGATAAAAATAAACCTCGGTCCGAATTTTTTCATGAGTCATTTGCCTTCAGTTTGTATCTGGACGTTGAATGTGAAGTGGGTGATAATAATATATTGTTTATTTTATATATATATATATATATATATATATATATATATATATATATATATATATATATATATATATATATATATATATATATATATGTACATATATAACTTAAAAATATAAATATTTAAAAGTTTATAAATATATATAATATATATATTAGTGATGGGACGATTCCAAATTTCCAGCCGATGCCGATTCCGATTCCGATACCAGTCAAAAGTGCCGATTCCGATTCCGATTCCGATTCCGATTCAATTATTTATATATATATATATATATATATATATATATATATATATATATATATATATATATATATATATATATATATATATATATATATATATATATATATATATATATACTATATATATGCCTAATTTTGCTAATCAACTAATTTTAGATATTTTAAAAACCTTATAAATTAATGTTATAGAATTCTCTTATATTTTATCTTTGCTAAAGAAATAATTAGTTAATTACCTTTTTATTTATTTAACCACTGAAAAATAATGGCAATATTTAAAAATCTTACAATAAATGAACAATTTTTTCATTTTTTGTTTAAAAAAAATTCCTTCTTTAATTTACTAAAAGTAAGATCTTGAAGAAAAATTATCATTTTTTTTTGTAGTTAAATCATGACTCTTAAGTTGTAGTGCAAAAGTAACATTTCTCCCGTTTCTGGGTGCATCCGAATTTTTAGGAGAATAAATTGATCCTCCAATTCTGAAGAGTCTTTCACTTTCCGGAAAGGGGACGAGCTTGAATATTTTCTATCAAGGACCTAAATGCTGAAAGGTACCTTTATTCGATGACCACCATTGTAAGGGACTTTCTGAATTTTAATAAGTTTCATATTTTTATATTGGCTGATTTCTACTTTTATAACATCTTTAATTTTTCAATATATGTGTCTTTCTCCTTGGGAATGAGTTTCTTTGCTGTTTTTAAAGTCTTTTCTCTTTAAATTCCGAAAAACAACTTTCAAAACTGAAGTTAAAACTAATATCTTCAGTATCACTTTTTTCGCCCCATTCTGTTGTTGATAAATGAGAAAAATCTGAAAATTGGTTTAAAGTAGTGGAAACTGTTTTCCTTTCCTTTATACAACATACATCTTCGCACATCCATTGCTTAAGAATATCTTCCACTTTTATATTGTTATAA
Source organism: Trachelipus rathkii (assembly GCA_015478945.1). Lineage (NCBI taxonomy): Eukaryota > Metazoa > Arthropoda > Malacostraca > Isopoda > Trachelipodidae > Trachelipus > Trachelipus rathkii. Next base: position 28,721 of record JABUQX010134983.1, on the reverse strand, counting down.
TCATCCTCAAGGAATGTAATTTTAAAGCGTGGATCAAGATAGGTAGCAAGCACAAGATTCTTATCAGTAAAGTAAATGCTGAATCTATTTTTACTGAATTTTTCCATGCTGATACTGTAGACCCAAGTCCCTCAAATAGTTCTTTTTCTGACTCTTTTCCAAAAAAGTGCAAATCATTTTTCATATTTGGGATTATTGCCGATGCCATTGATTCCTTGTGGCTCAATCTGAAAATTGGTTTAAAGTAGTGGAAACTATTTTCCTTTCCTTTATACAACATATATCTTCGCACATCCATTGCTTAAGAATATCTTCCACTTTTATATTGTTATAATCATCCTCAAGGAATGTAATTTTAAAGCGTGGATCAAGATAGGTAGCAAGCACAAGATTCTTATCAGTAAAGTAAATACTGAATCTATTTTTGCTGAATTTTTCCATGCTGATACTGTAGGCCCAAGTCCCTCAAATAGTTCTTTTTTTCTGACTTTTCAAAAAAAAATGCAAATCATTTTCATATTTGGGATTATTGCCGATGCCATTGATTCCTTGTGGCTCAATAAATTTGTACAATCAACAAAATTTTTAAGTATTTCTAGCAATTTTTCAAGAACTTTCCATTGTTTCTAAGCATACAGGTTTTGAACGATCACTGCAATATGAAATGAGAGCCGTCTTTTGTTCAAAAATTTTTTGAAAGCATATGATACTGGCTATTACATCTGGTTTGTATATCCTGAATAAATCTTTGCTGTGTTAAATTAAATCTAGTTTGATATTCTTCATACTTGGAAATAGCTTGGGCGAGTGATTAAAATGACCTACGATTTGTTTGCATATGGATATATTTTTTTTACGTCTCTTTGTTCAAATATGGCATCATTGAGAACTAGTGTCAAAGAGCGTAAAAAGCAAGGTAATTTCTGGAATCCTGCTTGTGTAACTCCTGCAGCCATATTAGGTGCGTTATCCCTTACTATAACATGAATTTTATTAGCAGGAATATTGAATTCTTCCATAACATTTTGAAGACAATCACTTATATTAGATGATGTGTGAGATACGTGAAAAGGTGAAACTCGAAGGATAGCATTTATATTCAATAGCTCCAATTATTTACAAGCCTACAAGGCAAATATTTCACTGCTCACTTACGAGTTCACAGGTATATAATTATCAAAACATATTACATAACATGACTAACGAAACATTGCCAAATGT
>JABUQX010134983.1:7500-10000 GCA_015478945.1 Trachelipus rathkii | reverse complement strand
CACTTATATGAACTTCCAAAACAGGAAAATATAAAATTAAAATAAAAAAAAATTTCCATTTCCATTATGAATATTTTTTATTGTCACTAATGTAAAAAAAATTCCTTATTAAAAGTGCATAAAGAATAGTCACTTGATATCCCGAAGAAGGACTAATGTCTTAATTTATAAGATATTCTTTCCCAAATATAGCAGAGCAAACATTGTGCTTCGAATTTAACTATATATTAATGTTAAAATGTTCCATAATAATATTTTTTTATTATTTTTTAAAACATAACTTTAACTCTATTGAGATATATATATATTTTTTTTTATCATTTGTATAAATTAATTTATGACATCAGTAAAAATGGTCACATAAAGCTTATTACAAAAGAATTTTTATTCCCCTTTTTTTTCTTAGAACTAACCTTCAGGTTCGTCATTTTTAGCCCAATATATTTATTTAGTTCAGCTATCAAGTGTTCAGCAGGGTATGTGGGTGATAGTCCATAATGATATGATGGGCCCTCAATTCCAAAACCCACAAAGTGAATTCTGTGAATCTTTCCATAACGGAGAATATATTTTGCAGCTTCAAACGACACCCATTTAATAGAAAAAAATGCAATACTTCAATTAAAACTTAAAAGATCGATTGTAAACTTAAAACAAAAAATTAAAAATCTTCATTTTATTTATATGAGTGCAGTTTTATTAAGCAAAATTTTATGTGTTTAAAATTACATTTCATTAATGTTCAATAGTACAACTTTCGTGAATTGAGATCGAAAAGGTAAAAACAATAATAACACTAAATTTGAAATGCAAGAGAAACAAAAGTTTTTCATTTTCGCAAATTGCAAAAAATGATTAATTATATTTTTGTAAATTATATGTTAATGGATAAAGTTTATTTTTTTTATCCAATATTATGCAAAAGAAAATGGAAAGATATAGTTTGGTTTATTTGAATATTAGTTGAAATAAAATGTAATGAAATAGGAGTTAAAATTAAAGCTAATAAAGAATAAACTTCAAAATTTCAAAAAAAATGAATAAATAAATAAATACAAAAATTTTAATTAAAGTTTATAAAATTCTAACTTTGCTCAACAATATGCAAAGGCAACGTTCGGTTAATGTTTAAACAAAATTAAGAGGAACGCCATTTAAAAAAAAAATAGAATTAACAAAAAATTATGAAGTAGGAAATGCTTTCTAAATATATTAATTTAGAAGTGTCTGGGATATGAACAATTGGAGATCCGACTAGTTTAGAACACTTTCTATTCAAAACTAATGTAAATCCTTTTACAGAAAACGACATCTTGTGAGTCTTGCTTAAGAGTGTATCAAAGTTATAAATCAAGCTTTTAAGTTTAAAATTCTTTGAAAATCAAGTTTAAAAAAAATGTAAAAAAAGTATAAAGAAAATTATTTTTAACCGATATCTTCATAGAAATAAATCTAAAAATAAAATTAGCAATAATTAAAATTTCAATATCTTCATGAATTGAATGTGCAATCGATTTTTTGTTAGAAAAAGAGGTAGATCAATATCTTCGTAGATAAATCGAAAAATTTACATGTGCACGAAAAAAAGATTAAATAGATATTTTCATTGATAAGAAAATAAAATGATATATTTCATTACTTTGATAAAATTTATTCCACTGTAGACCATGGGCATGAAAATCAGGAGGGGTGAGAAAGCTTATAAAGGCCAAATAGGAAGATTTTTTTTTTTTTTTTTTTTTTTTGGTGATAAATAAGAATAAAAAATTTTAAATAAAAAGTCTATCAGCACACAAGTTTCAATTTCGTCTGGACACTTCAGGAAATATATCTTATGAGATTTTTTTAAAGGAACTAAGATGTAAATTGTTGTAAAGTCTTGATGTGAAAAAATGTGCAAGCAATAATTTTTAAATCTGGTACGACAAAACTTAAGATTGATGATCAATATTCAAAGGAGTCTAGCATTCGAAGCTTGGCTTACGACAAAGTGGGCATAGATTCACTAACGAACCTAATACCAAATTTTGATCTTGTACTATTAGCCTCAGGCGCAATTATATAAAAAATCAAATGTTACATGCAATCACAGGTTGTGAGACAGAGTGTAGGAGAGAGATAAATAGACAAAGAGTAAAAAGTGCAAAATCAAACAAAACAAAATGTGTTTCAAAATTTTCTGAAATTTTAAAATTTACTTTTTAATAAATAATATTTTTTCAAAACTAATTAAATTTTTAACTTTATAAAATTTAACTTTTAAAAGTAAATAAAAAATAAATTAGTTTACCTGGAAATCTAACTTTTGCAAATTCATCAAATGCGCCGATATATGCAAGCTGATCTGGATATCTTATATATATATATATATATATATATATATATATATATATATATATATATATATATGTTGTTATTAACATATAAATATAAAGTATATATATATATATATATATATATATATATATATATATATATATATATATATATATATATATAT
>JABUQX010134982.1:30000-34433 GCA_015478945.1 Trachelipus rathkii | reverse complement strand
ACGTTGTGTTGTTGAGAGAGATGGTGGGTGGTAATAACTCGCTAGAAGGAACCAACCTAGCACATTCTCAATATACACCAATCGACTCCCCGTACCTCTATAACCCTATGAGTAGACCACTAATACCGCTGTACCTATGAGCTGTAGGATATGTCATGCCTAGAAAAGGCCGTAGAAAAGGGGGTTGGGTACTAACTCGTAGAAGGAACCATCCTAGCATCTTCTAATATACACCAATTCGACTCTCCGTACCAATTAACCTAAGGGTGCACTAATACCGGCGTGTAATCGCGGATGACGTTTAGGACATGTCATGCCTAGAAAGGCTAGAAGAAGGGGGTAGGGTAATACACTCATAGAAGGAACATCCATAGCCACCTTCTAATGTACACCCAATCGACTCCCCGTACCCAATAACCTAGGGGTAGGCACTAAGATCGGTGTATTCTACAATATAGGTCGGCACGTGCTAGAAGCTAGAATATAGCCTATATCATATAGCCTATAAAATATAGCCTATATCATATAGCCTATAGCCTATAGCCTATAGGAACATGTGTCCTTTTAGCCCTCGGCGGCACCCTTTGAAGTGAAGAAAAAAGGCCCACTTTTATGACCTTTGCGGTTTGCGGTTAGATAAGAAGCCGTCCACTTTTCATGACCTTGTGCGGTTTTGTGGTTAGATAACGTCACAGGTCCCAATTCTGGTGTATACTACTCACACGCGGTCCATCACAACAGCTGATTCCAAAGTGTAAACAAAAGTAACTTTTATGAGAAATCGCGCTCGTTTATGCACGAAATTCGTGCTAAAACTGAGTAAGCATTTCTTTTTGAGCGTAAGCACAAATGACAAAAACGAAAACGATCTTGTTGTAATAGTGAAAATGTAAGTCCATTTGTGGTTGGGGTAATTTTAATTTAAAGCAAAGCGATATACTATAGTAAAAGCTACCACTATATTAAGAATGGTTAGAAGGTGGGGATGGGGTCCCTCCCTCCACTACCTTCCCCTTTTATGGTAGGAAAGTTAGTCGTACAATTAAATATTTACTTTTTTTTTTTAATTTTCTGAATTTCAAATCCATATATTTACCAGTGAAATTTATTATAAACGTCATTTCCTAACGGATTTTTAAAAAAAATAAGGAAAAAAATATTACTGAAACTGAACAAGACCGTTTAAGTACCCAATTTCGTTAATAAGTCGAATTCCACAAAATACAGAAGTAAAATTTTGATTTTTAGAAACTAAACAATAAGTGTAGAATTACTTTGAATATAAAAATAAAAACTAAAGGAAAATTCAAAGTTCAAACTAAAGATAAACATATGAACTTGAGTATTTAACCACCGTTACAAAATCTGAATGCGTCTTTAAAAAGTTCAAAAAAAAATCGCTAAATCACTTTAAGTAATTTAATTTTTAAAATATATATATATATATATATATATATACTATATATATATATATATATATATATATATATATATATATATATATATATATATATATATATATATATATATATAATATATATATATATATATATATATATATATATATATATATATATATATATATATATATTAAATATTTCTTTAAAAACATTTTTTTTTTCCTAATTTATATTTCATAAATGGTTTCTGGAGATAAAACAAATTTTTTACGAGAATATTGATTCTGAAATTAGCATTTCGAATTTGGGTATGGAAAGGGTAAAGGGGAAGAGGCAAGGGCGTAGCCAGGGCGGGCTGAGGGGGCCTCGCAGCCCCCCCCCGAAATCTATCGACTGCCAATTTTTTTCAGCAAAAACAAACACAAATATATATATAATACTATATATTATAATATATATATATATATATATATTATATATATATATACCTAATATATATATATATATATATATATATATATATATAATATATAATATAGCAAGGTTCTGTATTCTAAGCGTATGGAATTTATTTATATATTTTCCCTTTGTGAATATCATATATATACTATATATATATATATATATATATATATATAGTATTATATAAACTATATATATATAATAATATATAGTACTATTAATATATATATATATTATATAAAATATTATTAATATACTATAAATATATATTTATATAATAGTATAATATATATATATATATATATATATATTATATATATATATATATAACATATATATATATATATATATATTATCTATATATATATATATATATATATATATATAATAATATTGAATGATGCTCTTATTCAGAAAAAAATCGAAAACATAGACAAACAACTGGACACTCAAAATCCGAAAAATGTGTTGCAAGATAGGGAATTCTCATACCCGTAGTTGAAATTATACGTTTATGTGCCAGCAAGGTCTTGCATTAAGGGGCTCAAGCTGACTCTAGACGTATTGAATTATCAACTCCAGCTGAAAATAACGGAAATTTTAGAAGCCTTCTTACTCAGAAGCCTTCTTAGGTTTCGAGCAAATGGAAGTGACCAGGTTTTGAAGAACCACTTACTTCTATCGGTCCAAACATTCAATGTAACGAGTCCGATGCATACAGAATGAAATCATACAGTCATTTAGCCAGCTTATACAAAGGAAAATTTCTGATGTTGATACTCATGAATGGAAAATAATTTTTTTTTAGTATAAACAAAATGTGAAACAACGGATATTCCCAAACAGAACAGTTTCACTTTGTGTAAGGTACGCGCATGGTGGTGATGGAGGTGATACCCCTTTTACTTTAAGAGAGCGATTTTTGTTATCATTTGTTCCGGTTTATGCAATCTAAGGGAAACATGGCAATGTAATTTGGACGAAGACTCGGCCTCATCTTGCGTTTAAAACTCGAAAACTTTAAAGAAGCCAAGCGAAAGCATGGGAGCCTCTTCCCATGAGAGGCGAACCAAGGAATTGCAATCTGTTATTCGGACATGCAGCTATCCTAAAGCTCTATACACACATTGTGTTGTAACAATGTTTAAACTATGTCGTCTCAGACTCTTTCTTAAAATTCAGGCAATGTCAAAAACGTCTTAGGGATTCATCTCTGCAAATATGCCTTTTTCGATCGAGTTCCGAAGGCACAAAAACTTTCTGGAAGAGTAAAATAAAAGTTTTCTACAGTACCAAAATAACAGAGGATCAAAAAAATGGTGAGAGACCAGATGGCTGTTCTGTGGTGAACGACCATGAAGCAGGTTTTCCTTTTTTTAAAGAACTTTTGAGCAATACTTGATAGTCATTGGACAGAAAAATTAAAAAATGGCCCTGGTGATTATCACAGAAAGCTACTTTGTTGTTAAATTCAATCAGCAATTTGAATTTTATAATAACATTATACGTTTTAAGTAAAATTTCTTGGAATAACCTAAACCTTGTCAAAACAGTTACAGAGTGTCCATTTGGACATTGGCAGTGCAATAAACTTAGTAGAAAGACATTATTCAACTTCTCGGAAAAGATAGACAAAATGCAGACACAGAGTTTTAAAACCATATTCACACAAGCTAAAATGTATGCGACCAGCTAAGGTATTGAAATAACAATTCCAAGAACTACAAAGTTCCAGAAACATCGTTGTAATGTGCCTACATCAGATCCCGAATCATATTACACCATCTCAGTTTTTATTCCGTTTATTGATGATCTGATTTCTTCGTTGACTGATCGATTTCTCTCGCATTAAACTCACTATCATTTCACTTCAGTATTTTACCAGAAAAGTGTGCAATGTACCTTATAAGCATATTGAAAAAAAGCATCCTCTTTTAAAAAGACGACTTCCAGACCCTCACGAGGATACATTAAAAGAAGAGTGGTGTATCTGGCAGCATAAATGGCTGTTGGAAAATGAAAAACCAAAAACTGCAATCGTGCTTTGGCTAACTGTGACAAGAGGAGGTTTGTACCTTAACATTGCTTACTCTCCGTGAACTTATATCCTTTTAGCAGTAGTTGCCGTGTACCACCGCACGGTAGAAAAAAACCTTTTCGAAATCATTAAGGCGGTCTGAAAAACGTATTTACGAAATAGCTGTTGTAGAGGATCCATGTACAGGTCTTGCTTTACTGTCCAATTCATCGCAGATCTCAGCCACAGGAAGCAGCAATGAAAAATTTTTGAATTTACCTCAGGCAAAAAAGCAAGGAAAACGTGCACAATTGACCTTTATAAAACGCATGGTAAGTTCTTATATCATATATATTATCATATATATATATATATATAATATATATATATATATATATATAAGTATATATATATATATATATATATATATAATATATATCATATATATATAATTATATATATATATATATATATATATATATATATATATATATATATATATATATATAATATATATATATATATATAATCTTATTTATAATATTATATCTATA
>JABUQX010134982.1:20000-25000 GCA_015478945.1 Trachelipus rathkii | reverse complement strand
ATTATGGCCATTTCCAGATCAAGGCAAAAACTGGACCAGCTCGGAGCAAAAATCAAAGCGTCTCGTGAATTCAAAGGAGGTACGAACAAACCTTGATATGAGTCTAACACATAACTAGGGGGAATTTTGGTTTATTTTATCGTCTATTTGGCCTCGTACATGCATTGCGGTATAGGCCTCTGCGAACCTTAGAGTAGGTCATGGATATTCGGCGACACACGTATCATATATTGTACTTTCTGTGTATATCCACACCTGCATGCTCCGCTAGGGGTACTGCCCGATTTCCTCTCTGATTTCACCGTCAGGAGCATAAATATATCATAACCAAAATAATTATTTTTATTTGATTTTGATTTGATTTTTATTTGTATCTCGACGAAAATTTGCGCATTATACATTTTTAACTATTGTCTTTTTTTTTTTTTTTTTTTTTTTTTTTTTTTTTTTTTTTTTTTTTTACAGCCTGTGATCCGTATTTTTGGATCTTTTTTTTTCTGAAAATCTTTTTCACATTTAGTTGATTAAAATATTTTTGGACTTTTGATCTTTCATTTTACGTTGAAAAACCTCCACATGGATGCAGACTCCTCAACGACTGTCAACAGCCAATATCTAATTTGTTATCTATACATCTCTACGTTCTCAATTAAATTTGATTTTTCATTTTTCGTCATGTTTTATACCTTATATTACTTGATTACATAACTTGCAGCGCTTAAATATCGCGGGGGGGGTGTAGCCCCCTTCAATAACTTCCTCTGCGTACGTCATTGGACCTATCCAAGGATAATGTGAGGGTTGTAATCTCTCTTACCCATAACTTAAAACATTTAAGGATAGCAGAAGAGAAAAATAACTGCTAATAAAAACTTATTTTTTGCGTCTAATTAATTGTAGAGCATTCAAAGTCTTAAAAAATTTATCTTTATTTCCTTTGTGCTATATAAAAATCACAAATTAGATTACAATTTTCACAACAATTTCACTAATTTACAAAACAGGATTTGAAAATAAATTAACAATAAAAACATATATTTTATATTACCATTAAATATATTTTCTTTGACCCAAATTACGTTTTCTAATTTCACAGGGATGTCGAAAGCATTTTCCAATTTCATATCATTTCTTAAAACCTCATTTGATTTATTTATAGTGTTAGAATAAATTCTCTTTTCTTCAGTCAATTTAAAATCGAAAATTAATAAAATGTAACAAAGAACAAATAACTTAAAATCAGATTTGGAAAACATATTCTGATTTCTTGTGGTGTTTATAATTAAAGTCCAATCATTTTTATTACCTTAACGTGGAGCTATTTTCGTATCAGTGGCTTTATTGATAACACAGCTTGATCATGTATAGATACACTTATACTTTGGCTTGATATTTTAATTAAGTTCGATATTTTAAATATCACAAGCAGTAGCAATTCTCTGAAAACTCTCAATAAATAAATTTCAAATACATAGACACCCTTCCATCTTTCTTTGTGAAATGATGAAATGAGACAACTCATTTCAACAAAGTTCAAATAAGAGGACAATAAATTCTCCATTTTAGTTGAGTAACGGTGAACTTTTAAGTTAAGGGTAATTGCATAGTAGAAATATTATACTTTGGTAATTGTCCATAAATATGTTTTTTAATAATTTACAAGCAGAACACAATCGTAAAACATGCGAGGGAATGGACTGATTTCGGGGTCAGAAAGAATCATATATATATATATATATATAGTATATATATATATATATATATATATATATATATATATATATATATATATATATATATATATATATATATGTTGTTATTATATATATATATATATATATATATTATATATATAAATGATATATATATATACATATATATATTATTATTAGATATATATATATAGTATATATATATATATATAAGGCTGGGCTTTCTTTTCGAAAGATATGAGTTGAGTATATATATATATATATATATATATATATATATATATGTATATATATATATATATTATATATATATATATATATATATATATATATATATATATATATATATATATATTATATATATATTATTAATTTGTTATATATATATTTTACTAGTAATTATAATATATATATATATAGCATATATTTCATATATATATATATAATATACATATATATATATATATATATATATATATATATATATATAAGATATATATATATATATATATATATATATATATATATATATATCAGAATAGGATTGCGACTTTAGATCATTGGTTCTCAAACTGGAGCTCTAATCTAAATCAAACAAATGAATAGCAGAAATGATCTGCAATTTGAAATGAATATGGGGTACTTGCTATGTCATCAATGGTTGTCGAGAAGGTTTTGATGGGTGAAAATATGTTAACTTATTAGAGTGGAAGATTTTCATGAAATGTTGTGTGTCCTGTGTGTTGTATGTCCTGTGTGCTGTATGTACTGTATGTGCTGTATCGGTCAAGGCTTCGAAAAAGGTGAATGAGGTGAATATTAAAACAAGGCATCTTCATTGTATGCTTCATAGACATGCTCTGGCATCTAAATCTTTCCCATTTGATTTGAAATTAATACTTGATGACTTTGTGCACATGATAAACATCCCCAAGTCATGTGACCTACCTAATAAACGATTGTCCTACTCAAATGTTATTCTTTCACACCAAGGTTCGCTGGTTGTCGTGCGTGGAAAAACGTGATATCAAGAGTGAAGTGGCTATAAAGAGGAACTCTCGGAATTATTTAAACGTGAAAAGACAAAGTCGCTTGTGCTCACCAAGAATTATTAGACAGCCAGTGGTTTCAGAAGCTGGTCCTAAACTTATTAAACTTATCATTCCAGTCTGATTTATCACAGTGATGGATTTCATTGGCACTTAGTTATTCACCATGAAATTCTAGATTTGGGAATGGAAGGTCAATGATGAAAATCTTATTATGTTCTAACATTTTGGTGAGGCAGTTGATACAAGCAAAGACAGTGTTAAATCAGAGTTGGTGTAGCTTGTGCAAGCATATCTGATTTATATGCGTCTGAAGTTGATTAAAAACTCATTCATTATAAATGTGCCTCTTCTCCCACATGGCATGCAAGAAAAATTTCTAAAGTTAGTGAACGACTCAGTTGCAAAGATGCATTTGAAAAGCTTTCGCTGACCTAGTTCTAGTCCAAAGCAAGTAAAGTTTACCCTGTGTAGCTAATGCATTGAAATCTTTGCTGATGTTTACTAATGCCAAACACTTAACAGAACCAAATTCTGATCTGAAATGAGTGAGGTTTACCCTTTGTAGTTGATGTGTTGTAATGAACTCCTGGTGATGTCCCAAACATGATTTGATCCCGACTTAATGTGTGGAGCATAACCTTCAAATATGTATTTCAAATGCTGTTTCCAGAATTGAAAAACTTATTGACACAAAACAGGCACATCCTTCACACTAAAGTTTAATGCTTTTTGACAATAAAGTAATCAAAGTTTAATCACTGCATATGTACTATAATTGTACTTTGCTTGTTAATTGTGGTGTTAATGTTTAACTATTAAATACAGTCATTACAATTTGAAGTATTTAATAGCCATTGTGGTACTATTGCATATTGTTATTATATTACCATTCTATATTAAGTTAATGCGAAAGGGGTACGGGACGATGTTCTGATAAATCTGCGAGTACTCGACTGGAAAAAGTTTGAGAACCCCTGATTTAGATCAATTGAACTCTGATCTTATCGTATATCAATTTGATTTCAGAGAGTCTTCACACCGCCTAAGTTACTTGCTTTGGATTGAGCTGTATAGATTACGCGTCACACATTTAGGCCGGTTTAATATACAGCTTGAAAAATTTGAAGGGAGAGATGATACTCTGAGCAGAGAACGTTTAAGAAAACTCTAGTCTGTCGGTCCAGTATCTGCTTCTCCAAACAGATTTCCTGAAGAAGGAGGGAAATTGGAGAGTCTTGTTTCTGGATTATGGTGTTAAACCACTCCAAAGGCTTGCATACCCATTTGGGCAGGCAAATAACTTCTCGCTGTGTGTTAAATATTTTATTTCCAAATAAAGTTACGAAATATTTTAATATATAAATGTAATAGCGAAGAATATGTTTTACTCATTTTGGCTGAATTTATTTTCTAACCCTATGACAAGTCTTGTGAACAGAAAAAAAAACACCTTTGGAGGGTAAATAATAATTTGCTATTTGTGGGCGCATGTGTTTTATTATGAAAATGTTGGGTGAGTTTGGTTTAATGGAATGAGATTAGATAAAGTATGTTTTCTTATTTTCTGTATGTATAGCATTGAAAATGCAAAAATTTGGCAAGGCTCAATTATAAAACTGTCCTCAATTTCCCATCGTCGTAGGGGTAACCAGGGGGATTAGGGAGGCATACCCTCCTCCCAGATTGCCAACTGGCTCCTCGCAAAAAAAAAAAAAAAAATATTCCCAATAAAAATTTATAAAAGGCTAACTGAAATTCTCAAGATAAGGTGGGTCATAAAGCTCCCACAAAACAGAACCCCTGTGTCAGGATTGGAGATGAATGAGCTGTTGGTAGTAGGTGAACAAAAATATTCTTGCTCTTAATGATTTGTTTTTGCAAGTTGACTTGAATTAAATAATTATATTTAGATAATACTAACTAAGAGCTAATTCTATCAACACATTTACTTATTTAATCTTATTTTGATAACTTTAATTAACGATAAAAGAACTCTAAACCCTAATAAGCATAATTAGTAATCCATTTAATTAAATTTGCCTCTGAAACTTAAATGAAATCTGAGCCTAATCTGAAATCAGAACTGAACCAATAATTTATTAAAATCGTGTATTCTTCCACGCTACACCCCTCCTTGATCAATGGACTCCTGTTCACTCCTTGATCGAATGGACTGTTCACTCCTTTTAGATCAATGGACTCCTGCCCACTCCTTTAGACTAATGGGACCCTGTTC
>JABUQX010134982.1:0-10000 GCA_015478945.1 Trachelipus rathkii | reverse complement strand
AAATATAATTTCAGTAGTAGTAGTAGTAGTAGTAGTAGTAGTAGTAGTAGTAGTAGTAGTAGTAGTAGTAGTAGTAGTATTTTTTCAGAAGAACAACAACAATTAAGTAGTAGTAGTAGTAGTAGTAGTAGTAGTAGTAGTAGTAGTAGTAGTAGTAGTAGTAGTAGTAGTAGTTATTGAAAAGAACAACAACGACATTTTGCAAAACAAAAAACTTACGAATCTATTAACAAACAAACAAGCAAACCTAGCACGAGTCCTTATTTGGTTCAACTCCACAAAGAACTTTGGCGTGCAAATCTTCGTTCGGATAGTCCGATACTTTCCGACAGTCCCTATTGTTCTTAATAGTTACCGTGGCCTCCAACAACTCTGGTGACGATGGGCCAAAATTACTGATTGATCCCCAGCCCACGACTACTCCTTTAAGAAATTCAAAAGGATTAGAGAAACAAGTGGAAATATTTCAGATTTAACTTCTTGACATGAGTAGAACTCTTTGTCCTTACCTTCAACATCTGTGATTCCTCTTTTTATTCCTAAGCAAACTGGTTGAACTCTTCGGTTGTACCTGAACACTCGACTCACTCTTAGTAAAGCGATGTCGAACCGGGCGATTTCTGCTTCATCATAGCTTGCGATAATGGCAAACAAATAAACATTACAAAGAAAATCTCTCTCTCTCTCTCTCTCTCTCTCTCTCTCTCTCTCTCTCTCTCTCTCTCTCTCTCTCTCTCTCTCTCTCTCTCTCTCTCTCTCTCTCTCTCTCTCTCTCTCTCTCTCTCTTCTACAATGGACACTGCTCATTTGAACTCTCTCTCTCTCTCTCTCTCTCTCTCTCTCTCTCTCTCTCTCTCTCTCTCTCTCTCTCTCTCTACAGTTTAAATAAGGGAGGTTCACACACAGTACTATCTTAGATTCAATAGATCTTACCTCATTTGGAAACAAATCAATTTTAAATACACATCTTTAATATTTATTTTTATTATAAAAATTATTAAATACAGCTTTCACTTACAGTTCATGAACTATAAACTTCTGAACATTAACTCTTCTTCCCCTAGTTCCTGGGCCCGTGTAAGCGTATCGAATGTAAAGTTGATTTGGAGTTAGACTGATATATATATATATATATATATATATATATATATAGGGTGTGATATATATATAGATATATATATATATATATATATATACATATATATATATATATATATATATATATATATATATATATATATATATATATATATATATATATATATATATATATATATATAGGTTGTGATGTGTAACCCTTACAAGCAGGGCAACCGTCAGGGCCCACCTCGGGAGAAGATATCAAGAATTTCTGCCCCGGGGGGGGTACTGCAAGATTACACAATTCCCCCCCCTCCACCAGGAGGGTTACTGCCAAAAGGAACCGGACTTGGGCCGGGCCCACAGGTCATTTTTTACGCTACTTTACTATCGTCCTCCTACTATTTACCTGTCTATATCTCAAATCTGCCTTTTCTGTCTGTCTTTACTCTCATTGTAGGGAGACTACTACTCCTACGGTCGGGAGATGTCGAGAGCAACCCGGGACCCCCTAAATATTACTGCCCTATCTGCCAAAAACAAGTCGGACTAAACAGCATCCAGTGCATTAGATGCCTAGGATGGGTACACCAGTCCTGCTCACCATTCCGACCCCTCCCCAGATTCAATAAGGGCTACACTTGTGCAACCTGTAGCCCCCACACCACCAACCAAAACCCCCTTCCGACCAAACCTAATCCCCAAACACTCAACATACTACAATTCAATATTAATGGCTTAACCAACAAATCCATAGAACTTAACCATTTCCTGAAAAAACACAATATCCACATAGCTATCATCCAAGAAGCCTCCCTCGCCCAAAACACCCCTCTCCCCACATTCTATGGTTACGATGCCATATATTCCCCTGCCCAACCCCCTCACCACTCCCTTTTAACACTAATCCACAACAGCATACCATACCATAATACAACTACTAACACTTCCACACCACTCCCCGCCGCATTAATAAAATCCCAATCTTGTTCCATACTCCTGAACAAGACCACCTACAACATCTTCAACCTTTATATTCACCACCTGACCACCCCAAACCCGCCCCCAAACAACCTCACACACCCCCTATCAACAATAGCTACATACCCAAATCTCATCCTTGGAGGCGACTTAAATGCCCACCACACTGCCTGGTACGAAGACTACCCATCTGATCCCCGGGGCAACCATATTCTTAATGAATTGGAATCCCTGAATGTCATCCTTAACTCCAAAACTCCCCCTGACCAGAATCCCTCCCAAGCCAACCAATCCCCACCTCACCAGACGTCAAGCATTTTGTCTCCTACATTACAGATTAACTCTGGGACACAACCACCGATCTACAATCAGATCATCTCCTTTATCCTCATATCTCTTGACCTCCCCCCACCAAACCCCCCCAAAAAAGATCACTACATACACCAACTACTACAAAAAAGCCAACTGGACAGAATTTACTAACCATATTGAACTCTATATAAACCCTTACACCAATACATGGATTACAAATAAATATTAAACACTCATCATTCATTATTTAAACAACACACCATCAAATCAGCCAACTCCTATATACCTATGGTCAAGCAGAAAATCCTCCTTACAATCCTAAACTATCCCCGAAATCAGTCAACTTATTAAACAAAGAAACTCCCTCCGAAACTCAGACCATACACCACATTAATCACTAACCAAATAACTAACCTAAACACCCAAATCTCTAACTCATAACCACCAACACTACTAACAAGTTTACAGAATACCTACAAAACAACATCTCACGCATTGATAATAAGAGAACCTGGCAGGTTATCAAAAAACTAAACAACTCACAAAACAACCCCCCTCCCTCACACGAATCCCCATCCTTGCCCGACAACTCCCTCCCTTCCTCAAAACAACAAGCAGACAGCCTTGCAAAACACTACGCTGCTAATATCTCCCGTAAACCTACTCTCCTCATTAATAGAGTAACAAAAAAACAACTCAAAAAACTTCCCTCAGATCACAACCCTCCACCTCCTTTTACAACCAACATGATATCAGAGACAATCAAAACCCTTAAAAATTCACCAGCAACAGGACCAGACTCAATCTCAAACTTCCACCTGAAACACCTAGGAGGAAAAGCAATTCTTCTCATCACAGAAATCTTTAACAAATCCTGGAAACTTAATTATATACCCCCAATCTGGAAACAAGCATTCATTATCCCAAAATTGAAACCCAAAATTGAAACCCAAAAAAGACCCCAATTCCCCATCCTCCTATCGCCCAATCTCTCTTCTCTCCACCATCAGCAAACTGCTGGAGAAACTAATATTAAAAAAAATATCCCCACACATCACCCTCCCAGAATTCCAACATGGATTTAAAGGAAACCATTCAACAACAACAGCCCTCACCTCCCTCACACAACACATAATTAATGGCTTCAACCAATCCCCATCACACAGATCCATACTTACAGCCATCGACATTAACAAAGCCTTTGACACTGTCCCCCACATACATCCTTATACAAAAAATTCTTCAATCCCCCCTAGAAAACAATGATAAAAAGTGGCTTTCAAATTTCCTTACCAATAGATATGCCAAAGTCCTCCATAAAAACACCCTCTCACACTCCATCAAACTGCAAAACGGCGTACCACAGGGCGCCATTCTCTCTCCATTCCTCTTCAATCTCTTTACAGCAGATCTGCCCACCCCTACCAACCAATCCACCAAACTAATCACTTACGCAGACGACATCAGTCTCATTTCCCAACATCCACTTGTAAACACAGCCACCCAGCACACCCAAGAATACCTACAATTATTAGAAACTTGGCTACTCACCAATAGAATGACAGCTTTCCCCCTTAAATCCTCCATTACCCTCCTAACCACTGACCGCCACCAATCCTCATTCCACCCAATAGTCTACTTGAACAACAACCCCCTTCCCCTAAATAAAACCCCAAAAATATTAGGACTCACTTACGACACACATATGACTTTCTCCCCCCACATCGACCAAATTACTTCCTCAACCCAACGGAAATTAAACACCCTCCGAACTCTCTCCCAACACACCCTTACCACAATCTACAAACAACTCCACAGAACTAATATAAATTATGCCTCCCCCGCATGGTTCCCAGCACTATCACAATCCAACATAAATAAATTGCAAGTTACACAAAACACTGCCCTAAGAATAATCACTGGATGTACGAAAACAACCCCCATCCAGCATTTACATGACGAGACACACATCCTTCCCATCCCTACCCACTTGAACATGGTAGGGACACAATTTTTCCAGAAAACACTCAATCCAACCCATCCATGCCACCAAATATTCTCCAACCCCCCCCCCCGACACAGACTAAAATCCCCCCCTCCTCACCAGCCAAACTTTATAATGACATCTACAACATTCCTCCCCCACCCCCAAATAGGTCTTGGCTCTCACATCCAAACCCAATTAACTAACACATATCTACAAAATCGCCCCAATAACAATCTACTAAACACCCCATCCCCAAACATCTCCCCTACAGAAGAATCACTGTCCAGAAGAGACCAAATTAACCTCGCCGGAGCAGATCAGGCCACCACCCAAATCTTATGCAATATAAATTCAGATTCAAACTAGACAACGTTATATCCCCCATTTGCACTAGATGTCGTATATCCCCGGACACAATAGAGCACTTCCTTCTGGAGTGCCCCGCCCTCGACGCTCCCTGTACCACCTTTGCTTGTAACTTCTATTCTGACCTGTGGAACCGCCCAGAGGCGGCAGCCGGCCTGTGGGTGGTGTGTCCCCTCTAATAAGGTGGGCGAGGGGGAGAAATGTATATGTATGTATATATATATATATATATATATATATATATATATATATATATATATATTGTAATATATTTATATATTTATATTTCTATATATATGTATATATATATATATAGATATATATATATATATATATATATATATATACTACGTTATGTAAGTATATATGGATAAACTTAAGATTCTTTCTGACCTCAAATCGATATTTATCGATATTTAACTTACAAATATCGAGGAAACCCATTTGGGAATAAACGAGATTTGTTAACATGGGTTATATTCATTATGAGCATTATTGAACGTTTCAAACAAAAATATCTATATATAAATCTTTCGGAAACGCCATTAATTTCTAAACTCTGGAAGCGTTAGGGTCGTGATCTTAGTACTCTTATTTTTGTGAATATGAATTTAAAAGATTTATTCGAAGTTTCAGAGTTGCAACATTTTCGTTTGATAGTAGATAAAAAGTTTGTGAAAAGTGGAAGAAAGAATGTGAAATTACGAAACCGGCAAATTAAATATTCCAACACGAGGCAGAAGGAAACAACATCTACTCGGCTATTTGGCCTTATTTATGTGGCAAAGAAAGCATCCTAAAGATGAGAGATTTGAACATTTCCTGTGAGTCGATTATTTATTAAACTTTAAATATTATTAATTTTTTTTACTAAAGTCAACACTTAGGTTAGGTCTAGATTTAGCGCGCAAACGACGATCCGTCTAGATAGGTCATATATTGTACGGCTTTTTAAGTCTAGGTTATGATAAAGTCGGTTAGGTACACATAGATTGTAAAGTAGTCTTTTACCTTTAAACTTAAATAATATTATTAATTTTTTACTTAAAGACAGACTATCTAAGTTAGGATCTAGGTTTAGGCAACGACAATTCATCTAGGTTAGGTCTAGGTTTTTCGGGGCAACGACAATTCATCTAGGTTAGGTCTAGTGTTCCACGGCAACGACGATCCTTCTAGATAGGTCGTACTGTACGGCTTTTAAGTCTAGGTTATGATAAAGTTTGGTTAGGTAATAATATAGTATTTCATATATATATATATATATATATATATATTATGAAGTAGTTATATATATATATATATATATATATTGTTATATATATATATATATATAAAAGTATATATATATATATATATATAGTGGCTTATCTAGGGCGAGCCAGGGGGCCATGGACTCCCCCGAAATTTTCTAGACTAAAAATTTTTAAGTATCATATCTGTTAATAAGATAAAGTGCAGAGGTTAAAATTAATTTTATTTAATTCGTCGCTGTCAGGAACAAATCTCGTAAGTCCTTTAGTTAAAACTAAACTTGAAGCCATCAGAGAAAATGTAACATTAGAATTTCAGCAGATTTTTGAAGAACGTGTAAGCGTATCAGAGCTGGGTATTGAAATTGCTGTAATTAAGGATTAACAAGTTCCAAAATACAGACCCAACATTCCTACTTCCGACCCACAGACTTATTATCGCACATCCATTTTTATATCATTTTTGGATGATTTAATATCAGCATTAGGAGAGAGGTTTTTAAATCATAAAGAAATTATTTCTTCCTTGCAATTTGTCATACCGAACAGGTGTAATGTGCCATATAAGAAGGATTGTAACATCTTACAAGGAAGATTCTGAAAGCCAATAGAAGACAACTAAAGCAGAATGGATTTATGGAAGTTGAAATGGCATCATAGCACAGATCGTCCAAAAACAGCAATAGAACTAGTTTCTTGTTTGCAGTCACAATTTCCAAATAATTACATCTTGCAAATGCTGGCAATTTTACCCGTGTCTACTGTTTCAGTAGAAAGAAGCTTTTCAACATTAAGACATCATGGAAAACCCTACTTGAAAATACTATTGGAAATGAAAGACTTACTGGATTTGCCCTCCAGTCGAAATATTGAATAAAAACTGAAGATGTTATCTTGGATTTTGCACACTCTCATGCCCGACGATTAAAGTTAAAAATTTAGGTAAGATGATTTTAGTAATTTATATAATGATTCCATTTTTCTAAAAATTTAATATTTTGTCCTTCCACTTTATATATATATATATATATATATATATATATATATATATATATATATATATATATATATATATATATATATATGTAAATATATAGATACATAGATATGTATATATACCATATATATATATATATATATATATATATATATATATATATATATATATATATATATATATATATATATATATATATATATATATATATATATATATATATATAGATATATATATATATATATATATATATATATATATATATATATATATATATATATATATATATATATATATATATGTGTGTGTGTGATAAAATACTCTTTAATATAAAATTTCTTTTTTTATAAATTTAAAAACTTTACACAAACTAAAATAAAGATCACAATATATACATAATGATAGTTTTAATTTTAAGCTTTCGTCTAACACAGTTTGAAAGACTTCTTTCAGAAATGAAATACAGGAACTAAAATATTTATTTACATTAAAGCTACGAAAAAACATTGGTTGGTTAGTTGTTTAAAAATCTCTCCTCTTGACGTCCTTTAAGAAGTTTGAAGTGAGCAAAATAGAATTCTGAATACTGTCCAATTTTATATCTCCCTGCATTTTGTTGAAATTTTTCGTATTATAGATAATAACTGATTCTATTATTTTTCTTTTTTTAATGTGACTGCAAAATTTTATGGGGGAAGCATCCTGTAAATTGATTTTATGGTTCTTAAATGATCGATGTGTGGTTAAAGCAGAGTTTTCGGTATCATCGATCAAATCTTGCTTGTGTTGATTCATTCTTCTTGAATAATCACAAGTTTCTCCGACATATACCTCAGGGCAATCAAAACAAGGTATCTTATAAATACATTGAGAAGTATGAATAATATTGGATTTAGGGGGTTTGAAAATCTTTTTTAAGGGAATGGTATTATTTTTTGTAAAACAAATATTGCTTGGGAGATGTTGTTTAATTTTATAATTTAAGTTATACGGGGTGGGAAGATAAGTTAAATTAGTTTTTGTGTCAGGGGGATTACTATTATAATATTTTAATTTTGCTTTGTGGTAAGCTGAATAAATGAAATGTTGAGGATAATTAAGTTTTGTGAACGTTGAGAAAAGAAATTTAGTTTCAGTTGATAGATTAGTAGGAGAACAGATATTAAATGCTCTAAGATAAAGAGATGTGAGAGTAGCTAATTTGGTGTTATAGGTGTGTGTAGAAAACCAATGTATATATGATGAAGAAGAAGTAGGTTTTCTATAGACAGAAAAAGAAAGATGTGTAGAGTTTTTCCAAGAAATAAGTGTGTCTAAAAAAGGTAATGAAGAGTTTTGGGGTAATTCATGTGTGAAAGAAATAGAAGGATGAATGTTGTTAATTAAGTGTAAAATGTCATTGAAATTAGTAGTCTTTGGAATAGAACAGAAGACATCATCCACATAACGAAGCCATGTGGAGTTGGAAAGGAGGGGGTGATTGAGAGAGAGGGGATCCCATAGCTAGACCGTAGGTTTGTTTAAAGAATAGATTGTTGAAGGTAAAAAAGCTATGTTCTAAAGACAGAAGAATGAGTTTTTTAATAAGAATAAAAGGGTAATTTAACTCGACATTATTTTCTAATAAGTATTTCTCTAAGAGATCAAGTGTAAAATGAACAGGGACAGATGTAAATAAAGAGGTAACGTCAAAGCTTAGAAAAAGATGTGTAGAAGGGTTTAAAGTTTGAATGCGTTTGATAAAATCTATCGTGTTGGAAAGGTGGGAATTAGAAATTTTTCCTATTAAAGGTTTAAGTTGAGAAGAAAGCCAAGATGATAATTTATATGTTACACAATTGATATTAGAAATAATCGGACGTAAGGGATGATTTTGTTTATGAATTTTTGGGAGGCCGTAAAACTGAGCTAAGTTGGTCATGTAGGATTTATTATTATTGTGAATGGATGGGAACTGTTTACAAATATGTTTAAGATTTTTATTAAATTCAATTTGGGAGTTTTTTAAGGGATTGTTATTAATTTTGGTATATGTGTTACCATCAGAAAGGATATTGTTACATTTACTAATATAATCTTTGTGGTTGAGAATAACTATTTGATTGCCTTTATCACTTTTTGAAATAACTATTTCTTTGTTTTTCTTGAGATCTGATAGAGCTTTATAAAATTTAATCGGTAATTTTTCTTGTCTGTTACCACTAACTAATTCATTTAGTAATATACCCTTTAGTAAATCTTTATTGACAGAGTGATCATTTGTAAATTTGGTCCATATATCGAAAACTTAGATCAATTGTAAAGTATTGTCTGATTTTTCCAATGCAAACGAAAGTCCATATCCTAATAACAGCTTTTCCTCTGGTTTAAGTATATAGTTTGAAAGGTTAACTATCGAATCATAATCAGAAGAACGACACCACAGACTCATGACCAACTTAGCTCAGTTTTACGGCCTCCCAAAAATTCATAAACAAAATCATCCCTTACGTCCGATTATTTCTAATATCAATTGTGTAACATATAAATTATCATCTTGGCTTTCTTCTCAACTTAAACCTTTAATAGGAAAAATTTCTAATTCCCACCTTTCCAACACGATAGATTTTATCAAACGCATTCAAACTTTAAACCCTTCTACACATCTTTTTCTAAGCTTTGACGTTACCTCTTTATTTACATCTGTCCCTGTTCATTTTACACTTGATCTCTTAGAGAAATACTTATTAGAAAATAATGTCGAGTTAAATTACCCTTTTATTCTTATTAAAAAACTTATTCTTCTTACTCTCGAACACAGTTATTTCACCTTTGACAATCTTTTCTTCAAACAAATTTCTGGCCTTGCTATGGGTTCTCCTCTTTCCCCCATCTTAAGTAATATTTTTATGGAGCTAATTGAACATCAGTATATAATCAATCACCCCCTCCTTTCCAACTCCACATGGCTTCGCTATGTGGATGATGTCTTCTGTTCTATTCCAAAGACTACTAATTTCAATGACATTTTACACTTAATTAACA
>JABUQX010134981.1:32500-37500 GCA_015478945.1 Trachelipus rathkii | reverse complement strand
ATATATACTATATATATATATATATTATATATTATATTATGATATAATATATATATATTATATATACTATATATATATATATATATATATATATATATATATAGATATATATATTATATATAGATATATATATTATTACTATATCTATAATATATATATATATATATATATATATATATTATATAGTATATAGATATATATATATATTTATAGAATATATATATATATAGATATTAATAATTATATATAATATATATATTATATATATATATATATATATATATTAATTATATATATATATATATACATATACGTAAATACACATATATATATATATAATATATATATATATATGTATATATAATATATATATATAATATATATATATATATATATATATATATATATATATATATATATAATTTATTCCTATCTGTGCTTACAAAACCCTTCAACCTCCCATACCATAAAATGAGTTTTAAATATGGCTAAGAATGGATGGGAGGTACTACTATAGTATGTGGTCTACAAATAAAATCTAACCTAACCTAACCTAAGTTTATGGTATTGCTCGCTGATTCCTGTTACTCCTCGAGGGAGCTTAGGCCCTCTGCCATGATTCGGAATCTCTGGTTTATCATTAAAAAAAAAAAAATTCAATTACCGTATGATATTTAAGTTGTGCAGTTGATTAGCTCACATAACACAGACTTGGTGTGCTTCCTGACGAAACAGGATTCGACCATGGGCTCTTGGGAATGGAAGGAAGCACAGTGTTTTACTAGCTGAGCTTCAGGGACATGTTAAATTCTCTCTCTCTCTCTCTCTCTCTCTCTCTCTCTCTCTCTCTTCTCTCTCTCTCCTCTCTCCTCTCTCTCTCTCTCTCTCTCTCTCTCTTCTCTCTCTCTCTCTCTCTCTCTCTCTCTCTCTCACGACGATCAAATTTGTAAACCGCCTACTGCTACAATAGTTCCATTTTCTTCACGCTCGATAATTAATCAAAAATGTTATATGTAGAGTTGGCCAACATATCGAGCGCAGTGCGGTGCGGCACACATTTCAAGTGTTTCAACGCCGTGCGGTGGGTAATGCTGTGTGGTATAGTGTGGAAAATTCGGTGCTCAGTCAAGCCTATGTTTTTACTGGCTGGTTAACAAGTTTAAAAACATGAATCAGCGCAAGCTCTACGTATCGTAAATCCAGAGTCACATTTATAGCAAGTTCGAGGGACACTCGACGAGCTGTGCGTGATATGGAATAAAAAACTAATAATAAAAGTTTCATATCACCTAATTTTCATGCTGAGTTCACGCATTAAACTCAATCAAGACACTGCATTGTAATCTGTTCATAAACTTGAGGGTACAAGGACTCTCTCTTAATTAAGAGTACGGGTAGTTAAAATTAGCATATATAGGCAATTAAAAGAATTATTATTTTCATACCGATATAGAGAAAATACTTGTTATAATTTTAGATATCATACATATATGGGCACGATAAGAGTAAAGTCAGAGAAGTTTAATGAATTTTATAAACTACAAGAAATTAATTTAAATATAACGATAAAATAAAAGTTTTAATCTCTCTCTCTCTCTCTCTCTCTCTCTCTCTCTCTCTCTATATATATATATATATATATATATATATATTATATATATATATATATATAGTATATATATATATATTATATATATATATATATATATATATATATATATATTATAGTATATATTATATATATATATATATATTACTCGTCAGAATTAACGCACCACAAGGGTACGTGAAGAAGGAAGGGTAGAAAAGGTTGAAGAACGCGAAGACACTTTATTGGACAATGATAATAACATGGTGGGTTCCTCCCCTGAACCGTAGGTTGATAGAGTGAGAGGCCAAGGTGCAGTCAAAGGTTCTCGCAGTAGGGTTCGGAGGTTCGTCGCTACAAACACACAATGTTGGCACGTACGGCGACGACCGCAGGGGGTGTTGGGTCTGGCTCAATACAGTGTATGACCCTCTCTGGCACGGATGACTACCTGACACTGTCCTGGCATGCTCACGATGAGTGGGCGAATGTCCTGGACAGTGATTTGATCCCATACGTCGTGCAGTGCCTTTCGCAGGTCCGGGAGGGTCCGTGAAGGGGGTTGCAGCTGTCGGATCCCACGTTTTAGGATATCACACAAATGTTCGATTGGGTGAGGTTATTGGGCCTTTGATTCTAGCGATACTCCCACGCCGTAATGTTGAACGATTCTAGGTAGTGGTTGACACATTGGGCCTTGTGTGGTCTTGCATTGTCATGCACTAGGATGAAAGAGTCACCGATGTAGGGGACATATGGCACGGCATATCGTTCGAGGATGTCTGTGATATACCTTATGGCTGTAAAGGTGCCACCATCGAAGATGTGCAACTCCGTAGGCCCCGATAAAGAGGTGCCTCCCCAGACCATAACCGACCCACCTTCAAACGGAGGCACCTGCAGCACATTGCATTGCGCGAACCTCTCCCTCGGTCGTCGGTATACTCTAGCACGCCTGTCCGAAGCGTACAGAGACACCCTCGACTCGTCCGTAAAGAGCACCTTTGCCCAATCGTCGACCGTCCAATGGATGTGTTCTCGGGCAAATGCCAGTCGCGCCTTTCGATGTGCCATGGTGTTCGGTGGATCTATGGTAGGCCTCCGGAGCCCGTAGGCTCTAATTAGTGCTTTCCGCCAAGGCATCGACGCACTGTTATGTCACTCATCCTTGGTCCATGTACCTCGTCAGTTGTAACTGCAGATGTCGTGCCGTTTGTGTGGCGCTCGTCATGATGCCACGCAGATCGTATAAATCGCGTCTTCTACGGGGCGTTGTCGTGCCCTGGGCCTACCTTGTTCTTGCCGGCGATCATGTGCCAAGGTTTTCTGGTACGTTGGACCACCCGTGCAATCGTTGTTGTGCGCTTACACCGAACCGTTCGACCAAGTTGCCTGGTACCTTTGGTCCTTCGGTCTGATGTTGTTATTCTGTACGAACTGACTCTGACAGTTTGACGCACCTATACTCTCATGTTTATCGGAGTCGCTTCGTACTGAATGATCCCTCGCTTCGATGCTATACCCCCAACCATAACCTACCCCCACCCTCCAGGTCTAGTTACGTGTTTGTTTTCCTAAATTTATCGCAGTGACGGTCCCAATACTTCAGCCAATTCTTTGCGGGGTGGCTACATAGTTACACTGATGCTGTCGTCTGTGTTGGTGTGGATTCATGGGATTAGGGACCTTCCCGTTCCTGCGGAGGTGAAATTTGCCCTAGTGGTGCGTTTATTTTTGCGAGTAATATATATATATAGTATATATATATATATATTATACTAATATATATTATATATATCATATATATATATTATCTAATATATATATATATATATATTATATTATAATATATATATATATAATATATATATATAGTATACCTATATATATATATATATATAATATATATATTAATATACTAATATATATATATATATAATATATATATATATATATACTATACTATATATATATTATATATATAGTATATAGATATATCAATATATATAGGACAAAGTACTTAACGCCCACACGGAACGTGAGCTCGGATCAAAAAAAAAATTTTCACAGGTAGCATCTATGATACACAAATAGATGTTCTAGTGGTCGAATTTTTTTATTTTTTTTATTTTTTTATTTTTTTGTTTTATTTTTTTTTTTTTTTGTTTTTACCTGTTCTAGGGGAAAAATTATATATATTAATTTTGAAAAGGTATTACACGGCAATGTTAAGGGAGCTCGAGCCGACGGGGAATACAGGGGGGGACGTTTCCATATCCCGTAGGGAGGGGCGGAGGAACCCCGGCGACACCCAAATACCAAAGATCGGGGGTTTCCGGAGACCCTCCCCGAGGGGGGGGGAAATAGGTTTCCTACCCCCCGTAGTTCCCCGGCAAGGCGACAGACCCCGACTTCCTTGCCATCGGTGCGTTACCTTGGGGTATTCTTTAATTACATTTTCGTTACTAAAATTTTACCAGGATTCCAAAAATGTATTCCTTTCGCTGGTAGCTATTGTAGTTTTGAGATATTGATTTTTTTTTTTTTTTTTTTTTTTTTTCATTCGACCCTAAAACGTCTATTTATGTATCAGAGAGGGGCTACCTGTGAAAATTTTTTTTTGATCCCAGCTCCCGTTCCGTGTGGCTTGAAGTAACTGTTTACCTATATATAGTATATATATATATATATTATATATATATATATATATATATATATATTATATAATTATATATATATATATATAATATATATATATATAATATATATATATATATTATATATCCCAATAATTGTGATGGATATATATATATATCATATATATAATATATATATTATATATATATAATATAGTATATATAATATATATATATATATATAATCCTCAACAGGAAATATTTGTGAAAAAAATGTTAATGTTTAATTTATTCTCTGGTCAATTCGGCATGGCTGTCAATAAGAACTGCCCAACTAGTGTTCTGGCCTACCTCGTCTTTTGGTTCTTGGTCCTTTCTATTCTGTATTCGACGAAATCTCTTCGGATTGTAGCGCAAAGACATCATGCAAGCTGTTTAATATATCGGCACAAAAAATTTTGATTTCTAAACTACGATATTGTTTATATTCTTCTGCCTATGCCTTCTCTCTGATTTCCCTTTGGATGTAGTTCTATTGCTGCTGCTCGTAAGCACCGCGCTATCGTTAAATATATTAATAGTGCGTATTCCACCAAAGGTTCGCTCTATCTCCAACTTCTTTTTTTTCTACTTTTCATTAATGACCTCCCTATCACTTCGTCTTCTATCCATTCCTATGCCGATGATTCCACCCTTCACTACCTCCATTCAATTTCGGAGTCGACCCACCACAACTGGCAATAATGCTTGACCAGTAATGGTGGCCTGCCTTGGAG
>JABUQX010134981.1:25000-27500 GCA_015478945.1 Trachelipus rathkii | reverse complement strand
CTTCGTGACATATGTAGAGGCGAAGATTGCCTAAAATCTATCCTTTGTTGTAGCGATAAAATTTTTATAAGTGACGTAATAGGCAACAATTTGAGTCGAATGTGTTGAATCCAGAAAAGGTCCCTCTATAAGGCGTTTTAATGTTTCTTGGATTCGATCAAACGCGTACGTAAAACATTTTTCAAAGTTTCGGGTATGAAAGAAACATTGTGGGACATTTGTAGATGCGAAATTGCCTGAAATCTAGTGTTTCTTTATTTTAGTGATAAATTTCTTGATAAGAAGGAAATGTATTAAAAATGGGAGAGTGGCAACATAGTCATTGAGAGAATTACGAAAGGAGCCTGAAGGTCGTAGTGGAATTCAAAAATGACTTCCGACCATACATCCAAAATTAATTGAATGAGAAAAGAAGGTTCCGTATCGATAATGTTCGCGTTGAGGTTCGTTTGATCATCATTTTATTTGGAGTGTTCTGATTGGAATTTTGTATTTATTTATTGTTATTTTCTTCATTTATTGTTATTTTTATTGGTTATCAGAAGGCGCTGATTGAAGTTCTGGGTGGTTTTTTTCCGGGTTCACCAATTATATAGGGCAAAACCTGGCAACTAAATTATTTAGTGGCTTTTTTTGAGAGCTAAGCCCTATATAATTAAAAGATGTGGGATTTAAAAATCAAATTTTTAAACGATATATTTATTTACAACAAATTAAACGATGTATTTATTCAGCATAAAGGTAATAAAAGTTGTCCGTCTGATTGAGATACTCTTTTTCTTCATAAGTAGAATGAGGATGTCACTGCCTTTCCTTGAATTTGACTCCCTTCGAATTCTGCGTTTTCATCTAATCTTAATCATTTTGAAGGAGCTCGAGAGAGTGCCGTATCCTTAAAGTGTGTTCTTCTATTTCTTCTAATGAGTCTTCTATTGAACATCTCAATGAAACGTTGGCTTTATATACAATATTTGTTGCACTTAGCAAAAATTTTGCTTTCGCAAATTTTAGCATAAGTTGAAATTAAAAAACAAATTTAAAAATTAAATATAAAAACAATTTAAAATTTAACTATATATACTATATATATATACTATATATATATATATATATATATATATATATATATATAATATATTATATTATATATATATATATATTATCTATTCTTATATATATATATATATATATATTATATATATATAGTATATAATATTATATAGTATATATAATATATTACTATATATATATATATATATATATATATATATATATATATATATTATATTATATATATATATATATTATATTATATATATATATATATTATATTATATATATATATATTATATATATATATTATATTATATATATATATATTATATATATATATATATATATATATATATATATATATATATATATATATATATTTAATATATATATATATATAAGTATATTATATATATATATATATATATATATATATATATATTATATATATATATATATATATAATATATTATATATATATATATATATATAATATATATATATTATATATATATAATATATATATTATATATATATATATACTGGGTCTGTCTGAAAGTATTCAACCACGTGCTTGAAAGTTAAATGTTACTAACCTGGTTGAGTTTCATGTACCTTAATTCCTTTTTAAACAAATAGGACCCTTGGACTTCAACATACTAGTTTAAGTAATTGTCATTGACTAGCATCTCTGGAATGCCATCTCTTTGAATGGCCTCAACTCTCTGTCGCGTTTTCCACACATAATATCGTCTCGGCTGCGAAGCGTGTGACTTCATTTGGAAATTGACGCATTGGAAATAATCAAAAAACATATGCAGCCATGTCCAAGGAGTAATGTCCTGACGAAGAATTAAAAAATGCCTTTCTTTCGCCATAAAATACTTGATCACAAAGACTAGGGGAAGTCATCGATAAGACTTATAGTTTACTCTTTTGTCCTTTCAGACGCGTATTCGTTGTGCACAATTTTTCAGGAATCGAAGAAAATAATTCAACGTTACCTTGATTCTTTCCACATGTTAATGCTTCTGGTCTCTGCGAGGTTTAAATGCTTCCCACTGTGATGACTGGACTTTGGTTTTTCGGGAGTAAGTGCCCAACAACCAGGTTCCCATTCTTCCATGTAGTCACGAAATTGAAGAACTCGGCGCATTCTTGTGATTATTTCCAGCATGTCTTGTGCACGTCCAAGTCTGTCCAGCGAAATCAGTTTTGGCACAAATGGTTTCTGCATTCCTGCTTGTTGACGGTCTTCATGAACGCTGATCAATCTCGGACGACGTTGACCATTATTAAATCGGTTGTGTCCGCATTTTAATCGGGTAACCCCCGTTCCATTATCACCAAAATAGCATGATTGAATTTTGAGAATTGTTTCTGCCAGCGATTATTACCAAGTGCTGGACAAAACTTGATAAAGTTATCTTGTGCTCAACACTTCGTT
>JABUQX010134981.1:15000-20000 GCA_015478945.1 Trachelipus rathkii | reverse complement strand
AACATCATCTGAACTATGAATATAAGGTACACTCACAAACCTAACACATCGTAAACATGAATAAACAGTTAACATTAACAAAGTTCCATACTTAACAACAGTAAAGTAACTAACATTGAACGCAGAACGTAACCTACTTACACTTTTTTCTAACATATCATTGATATTTTTACATTAACATAGTAACATTTAACAAAAATTTATCACAATCTTGTGTAATTATCATACTGATCAATGAATATATACTAACGTAACAAAGTTTTCACATCAATAAAGCAAACATAGCATCAACTGAACTACGAATATAATGTACAACGACAGACCTAACATACCTTATGCACGAGTAAGCAGTCAACATTAACAAAGTTCCATACTTAACAACAGGAAAGTAACTAACGCTGCATACAGAACGTAACCTACTCACACTTTTCCAACATATCACTATTATTTTTATATTAACAAAGTAACATTTAACAAAAATTTATCATTACCATACCTAAGTATCATACTGACCAACGAAAATATGCTAACGCAACAAAGATTTCACATCAATGAAGCTAACATATCATAGCCTGAACTAAGAATATAATGTACAACAACAAAACCTAACACACCTTATGCTCGAATAAACATCTAACATTAACAAAGGTCCATACTTAACAACTGTAAAGAAACTAACATTTGCATACAATACGTAACTTATTCACACTTTTTCAAACATATCTGTAACATATCATTATTATTTTTACACGAACATAGTAACATTTAATAAAAATTCATCATCACCATACCTAAGTATCATACTGATCAACGAAAATACGCTAATGCGACAAAGATTTCACATCAATAAAGCTAACATATCATATCCTGACCTAAGAATATAATATACAACGACAAAACCTAACATACCTTATGCATGAATAAATCGCTAACATTAACAAAGTTCCATACTTAACAACAGTAAAGTAACTACTGTTGCATACAAAAACGTAACCTATTCAGACGTTTTCAAACATATCTCTAACATATTATTATTATTTTCGCATTAACAAGGTAATATTTATCATCACCGTACCTAATTATCATACTGATCAACGAATATATGCCAACGTAACAAAGTTTTTGCCTTAACAAAGCTAACATATAGTCTGAACCAAGAATATAACATACAACGAAAAACCTAACACAGCTCAAGCAAGAATAAACTGCTAACATTAACAAAGTTTCATACTTAACAGCAGTAAAGTAACTAACAACGCATACAGAACGAACAGGTACGAAGCTGATGAGGTAAATATTCATTTAACAAATCAGTATAGCGATGTGTTTGTTTATTTATTTTTAATTTTATTTCCTTAAAACTTTTTGTTTTTAAAAAACTTTTATTTATTTTTAATTTTTTTCTTTAAAACTTTTTGTTTTTAAAAAACTTTTTATTTATTTTTAATTCATTTCTTTAAAACTTTTTGTTTTTAAAAACTTTTATTTATTTTTAATTTCATTTCTTTAAAACTTTTTGTTTTTAAAAACTTTTGTTTATTTTTAATTTTATTTCTTTAAAACTTTTAATTTTTAATTTTATTTCTTTAAAACTTTTTTGTTTTTACTAAAATTTTACACTCTTCATGTTTATAACGTAAAAAATTTGTGTTTTTACATACCCTAAAACGGCAAATCAGTGAATCAGTAAATCAAGCCACCCCTCCCTCCCCCCTACCCGTCCCAGCCCTGATCTTTCGAGGTATTGATCTGTTGACCCCAGTCATATTTCGAGTATCATTTTGGATAAACGTAGCATAAAAATGTTCTTTTTATACTAACCCCTAATATATGTTGACATAACAAAGTTTTCACATCAATAAAGCTAACATAACATAACCTGATGTAAGAATATAATGTATAACATCAAATCTAACATAACTTAAACATGAATAAACAGTTAACATTAACAAAGTACCATACTTAACAATAGGAAAGTAACTGACGTTGCATACAGATCGTATCCTATTCACACTTTTTTCAAACATATCTCTAACATATCACTGTTATTTTACAGTAACATAGTAACATTTAACAAAAAATTTATCATAACCTAACCTATTTATCATACTGATCAACTAATATATGCTAACGTAACAAAGTTTTCACATCAATAAAGCTAACATATAACTTGAACTAAGAATATAATGTACACTCCCCAAACCTAACACATCTTAAATACGAATAAACAGTTAACATTAACAAAGGTTCATACTTAACAACAGTAAATTAACTAACATTGCATACGGAACGTACCCTATTCACACTTTTTTCAAACATATCTCTAACATATCACTGTTATTTTACAGTAACATAGTAACATTTAACAAAAAAAATTATCATAACCTAACCTATTTATCATACTGATCAACTAATATATGCTAACGTAACAAAGTTTTCACATCAATAAAGCTAACATATAACCTGAACTGAGAATATAATGTTAACAATAACAAAGTTTCATACTTAACAACAGTAAAGTAACTAACGTTGCACAGAACGTATCCTATTCCCACTTTTTTTTTTCAAACATATCTCTAACATATCACTGTTATTTTTACATTAGCATAGTAACATTTTAACAATAGGTTACCATAACTTAACCTAATTATCACACAGACCAACAAATATATGCTGACGTAACAAAGTTTTCACATCAATAAAGCTAACATATCATATCCTGAACTAAGAATATAACGCACAATGACAAAACCTAACATACCTTATGATCGAATAAATGGCTAACATTAACAAAGTTCCATACTTAACAACACTAAAGTAACTAACAATGCATACAGAACGAACATGTACGAATCTGATGTGGGCCCTGTTTCACTAGAGTTATCAGATACAAGTCGAGAAATTGTTCAAACTCCTCCCACTTTTCGAAACATTACGCAATACCTATAATTCTTGTTTGGTTCGTTTTCGAAACATTAAGCTATACATTTGATTCTTGTTTAACACAGGGTCAACATAACAAATGTATTAAAAACATTTTATGTTTTTGGTAATGTCTTTATGTTTTATAACAACTCTAAAAACTTTTATTTTTAATTTTATTTCTTTAAAACTTTTTTTTGTTTTTTTTAAAGAAACTTTAATTTTTTAATTTTATTTCGTTAAAACTTTTTGTTTTTACTAAAAATTTTATTCTTTTTAATTTTATTTCGTTAAACTTTTTTGTTTTTACTAAAAATTTTATTCTTTTTATTTTTATAACGTAAAAAATTTGTGTTTTTACATACCCAGAAGCAGTAAATCAGTAAATCAACCCATCCATCCTATTCTCCTCATCGTCTCCTACCCTCCTATGATCTATCGATCTAACGATCTATTGATTCAAGTCACATTTCGTGTATCATTTTGGATAAACATAGCATAAAAACAAGTTCTTTATACACTGATCAACATAACAAAGTTTTCACATTAATAAAACTAACATAGTGTCATCCTGTCTGAGAAAATAATGTACTACAACAACAAACCTAACAGTTAACATTAACAAGGGTTCACACTTAACAACAGTAAAGTAACTAACATAGCGCACAAAAACGTAACCTATTCACACTTTTGTCAAGCGTATCTCTAACATAGCAATGTTAATTTTAGATTAACATGGTAATATTTAACAAAAATATATCATAACCTTGCTAATTATCATACAGATCAACGAATATAGGTTAACGTAACAAAGTTTTCACATTAATAAAGCTTACATAGCATCATCTGAGCTAAGAATATAATCCACAACAACAAACCTAACACACCTTAAACATGAATAAACTGTTAACGTTAACAAAGTTTCACAGTTAACAACAGTAAAGTAACTAACATAACATACAAAAACGTAACCTATTCATACTTTCTCAAGCATATCTCTAACATAACAATGTTAATTTTACATTAACATTGTAATATTTAACAAAAATTTATCATAACATTGACTAATTATCATACAGATCAGTGAATATACGCTAACGTAATAAAGGTTTCACATCAATAAAGCTAACATAGCATTGCCCAAACTAAGAAAATAATGTACAACAACAAACCTAACACAACTTACGCCTGAATAAACTGTTAACATTAACAAAGTTTCACACTTAACATCAGTAAAGTAACTAACATTGCACGCAAAACGTAATCTATTCATACTTTTTCAAGCATATCTCTAACATATTAACGTTAATTTTACATTGACACAATAATATTTAACAAAAAATATATCAAATCCTTGTCTAATTATCATACAGACCACCGAATATATGCTAACGTAACAAAGTTTTTTACATTAACATAGTAATATTTAACAAAAATTTATCATAACCTTACCTAACTATCATAATCCCCAACAAATAAATGCAAACATAACAAAGTTTTATCCAAACATAACATAAAAATAACAAAGTTTTATCCAAACATAACGTAAAAATAAGTTCTTTGAATAAAATATCATAGTAAAGTGTAATAGTTTACCGAATTTAAAGCGGTAAATCAGTAAATCAGTAATTCAAACCACTCGTCCCCTCCTCATCCTCCCTACCCATCCGTTCATGACCTTTTGATCTATTGATCTATTGATTTTAGTCACATATCGAGTATCATTTTCGGATAAACATAGTACAAAAATAAGTTCTTTATATACTAACCAACGAATATATGCTAACGTAACATTGTTTTCACATTAATAAAGCTAACATAGCATCACCAGAACTAAGAATATAATGCACAATGTCAAAACCTAACACACCTTACACACGAATAAACTACTAACATTAACAAAGATCCATACTTAACAACAGTAAAGTACCTAGCGCAGCATACAAAACGTAACCTATTCACACTTTTTTCACACATATCTCTAACATAATGTTAATTTTTACATTAACACTATTGATTTACATCGCATTTTCGAGTATCATTTCGGATAAACATAACCCAAAAAATGAGTTCTTTAT
>JABUQX010134981.1:0-2500 GCA_015478945.1 Trachelipus rathkii | reverse complement strand
AGCTTCCTGGGGAGCCACCAATAGGCAAAACGGCGCGTACATGAAATGTACCAAGATAGCCCACCTGGGGGAACCTGAAAAAACGCTCATCGTTTCTGAGTCAAGGGGCGCCGCGCCCCCCATTAATTAGAATCTGTCATGCTTACTACTTGAACCTTTGTTAATGTTAACTGTTAGGTTTGTTGTTGTTGCACATTATTTTCTCAGTAGGATGACACTATGTTAGTTTTATTAATGTGAAAACTTTATGTTGATCAGTGTATAAAGAACTTGTTTTTATGCTATGTTTATCCAAAATGATACACGAAATGTGACTCGAATCAATAGATCGTTAGATCGATAGATCATAGGAGGGTAGGAGACGATGAGAAGAGTAGGATGGATGGGTTGATTTACTGATTTACTGCTTTTGGGTATAAACAAATTTTTTACGTTATAAAAATAAAAAGAATAAATTTTTAGTAAAAACAAAAAAGTTTAACGAAATAAAATTAAAAAGAATAAATTTTTTAGTAAAAACAAAAGTTTTAACGAAATAAAATTATAAAATTAAAAGTTTCTTTAAAAAAAAACAAAAAAAAAAGTTTTAAAGAAATAAAATTAAAAATAAAAGCTTTTAGAGTTGTTATAAAACACAAAGACATTACTAAAAACATAAAATGTTTTTAATACATTTGTTATGTTGACCCTGTGTTAAACAAGAATCAAATTTATAGCTTAATGTTTCGAAATCGAACCAAACAAGAATTATAGGTATTGCGTAATGTTTCGAAAAGGGGAAGGAGTTTTTCTCGACTTGTATCTGATAACTCTAGTGAAACAGGGACCACATCAGATTCGTACATGTTCGTTCTGTATGCATTGTTAGTTACTTTAGTGTTGTTAAGTATGGAACTTTGTTAATGTTAGCCATTTATTCGATCATAAGGTATGTTAGGTTTTGTCATTGTATGTTATATTCTTAGTTCAGGATTTGATATGTTAGCTTTATTGATGTGAAAACTTTGTTACGTCAGCATATATTTGTTGGTCTGTGTGGATAATTAGGTTAAGCTTATGGTAACCTATTGTTAAATGTTACTAATGTAAAAATAACAGTGAAATGTTAGAGATATGTTTGAAAAAAAAGTGGGACTAGGATACGTTCTGTATGCAACGTTAGTTACTTTACTGTTGTTAAGTATGAAACTTTGTTATTGTTAACATTATATTCTCAGTTCAGGTTATATGTTAGCTTTTATTGATGTGAAAAACTTTGTTACGTTAGCATATATTGGATCAGTATGATAAATAGGTTAGGTTATGATAAATTTTCGTTAAATGTTACTATATTACTGTAAAATAACAGTGATATGTTAGATTTGAAAAAAAGGTAATAGGGTACGTTCCGTATGCAATGTTAATTAATTTACTGTTGTTAAGTATGAACCTTTATAATGTTAACTGTTTATCTGCATAAGATGTGTTAGGTTTGGGGAGGAGTGTACATTATATTCTTAGTTCAAGTTATATGTTAGCTTTATTGATGTGAAAACTTTGTTACGTTAACATATATTAGTTGATCAGTATGATAAATAGGTTAGGTTATGATAAATTTTTGTTAAATGTTACTATGTTACTCGGTAAAATAACAGTGATATGTTAGAGATATGTTTGAAAAAAGTGTGAATAGGATATGATCTGTATGCAACATTAGTTACTTTCCTATTGTTAAGTATGGTATTTTGTTAATGTTAACTGTGTATTCATGTTTAAGTTATGTTAGATTTGATGTTATACAATATATTCTTACATCAGGTTATGTTATGTTAGCTTATTGATGTGAAAACTTTGTTATGTCAACATATATTAGAGGGTTAGTATAAAAAGAATATATTTTTATGTATGTTTATTCAAAAATGATACTCGAAATATGACTGGGGTCAACATGATCAATACCTCGAAAGATCAGGGCTGGGACGGGTAAGGGGCGGGGGAGGAAGGGGTGGCTTGATTTACTGATTCACTGATTTGCCGTTTTAGGGTATGTAAAAACACAAATTTTTTACGTTATTAACATGAAGAGTGTAAAATTTTAGTAAAAAAAAAAGTTTTAAAGAAATAAAAGTAAAATTAAAAGTTTTAAAGAAATAAAATTAAAATAAACAAAAGTTTTAAAAACAAAAAGTTTAAAAGAAATAAAATTAAAAAAAAATAAAAGTTTTTTGAAAACAAAAAGTTTTAAAGAAAAAAAATTAAAAATAAATAAAAAGTTTTAAAAACAAAAAAGTTTAAAGAAAATTTATAAATAAATAAAAAGTTTTTTAAAAACAAAGATTTAAGGAAATAAAATTAAAATAAATAAACAAACACATCGCTATACTGATTTGTTAAATGAATATTTACCTCATCAACTTCGTACCTGGTCGTTCTGTATGCGTTGTTAGTTACTTTTACTGCTGTTAAGTATGAAACTTTGTTAATGTTAGCAGTTTGCCTTGCTTGAGCTAAAGTTGAAGTT
>JABUQX010134980.1:5000-21016 GCA_015478945.1 Trachelipus rathkii | reverse complement strand
CAATTGTGCGCCAGTAAGTTGTTTATCTCGACATAGATTTTCCACAGTTAGACATATTAGTATGGCCGCCAGTTGGCTGTTTTTTCACATACTAGGTCTATCCCAGTGATGTTTTCGAATGTATATGCCACGCTGGTTGTTTGACATATTACTGCGCACAGTTATTATTCTGCATTTAATACGTTCCATCTTTCTCGAATTGTTCTTTCTTGTTCACTATCAATATGACATCATTCAAGACTTAGATCTGCAAAGAGGTCTGATTTTCAAACCTAAGCCCTACAATCCTTCAGGAGAGGAATATCTAGCTCAAGTCAAGTCTCGTAAAGACTGGGTCCTCTAGGTAAAAAGCGACACTTAAGAAGGAAAAACGACTCTTGTGTAAAACACATTCTATAGAAGAGAAGTGATAAAGGACTCTCCCACTTTTACGATCCATGTTGCTAAAAACGTATTTGAAAACGCTGGACAACATCATGAGTGAAATTTTAAAACTCAAGACACCATCTAGAAAACTAATATTGGGGCTGAATATACAAAAGTTGACCAAGCCATAACTTGACGAAGAACTACAGCCACTGATACCCCCCCCCCATACCATATCTAACAATGCCCTAAAGCACTTCACTTGTTGGAAACAAACACCAAGTATCGTTATAAATTCAGAATCCCAAGCAAAAGTCGCCCTCTAGTGCTCTTCAGAGAACGTTCACACACCCCTATCGAAGCAGCACATTCCCCGCTCCCATATCTCTTCCCTAGCCTAATACATCCTGCACCTAAAACTCGCACATCTATCCCTCGGCGAGATAAAGCAACCACCACCAGATTCTTTCCCGCTCAATTGCCTCCACTCCTTCAATAACCCGTCCTACTATCGGAAAGCCATTAGACACCTCCCTCCAAACCCATCAAACTCCAATATCTTACAAATCACCCATCTGAAGGGATATGGCTCTAGACATTCGAGTTCTTTCCAGCACTATGACGAATCACTGAGTTGCCCTTAACCATCCTTTAAAGAACATTATCTAATCATAGAGCCATCATATCCGACTCATTTACATGAGTAAGATTCAGCTCCGCCTCTTACGGCAGACATTGGAACCCTGCTCCGTCTTTCCATTTAAAAGCTCCCGGGCTAACCTTCAAGCAACCTTAAGGAACTTCGCATGACCCTTTCACAGATCGATCACCCCCGTTGCCAATAATAAGTCATACTCTGGTGCATAAGCTCCTATTTCCATTTTTCGAGACGAGGAAGCTTCCCACCAAGAAACACATAATCCTTCCATCAACCTCATATTCAAAGAACACAATCAAATCATTCATAATATGGAAAGATTTCGAACTCCAAAATCTTACACTCAATCTCCCCTTCTGGTTCTTCTCGTTCTTCTTTTGATTCAAAAAGGAGAAACAGAAATGTAAAAAACTTCCTTCGTTACCATCTGAACAGAGCATACTTCAATACATCCAAAGGTGATAGTGTAAATAAAAAGACATCATCTCAATGCATCTCAGAATGTTTCAAGCATCTCTGAAATAAATGTAATTGTGCAGCATGCGAACACATCTTTCTGTTCACCAAACCATGCACAGTTCATGCAATCGCTCCCACCAATGCCCAAAATCCAACCCCACACCCCACTGACAGCATGTCCCTGCCCTTAAAGCCCACCCCCATCCCCCGCGTACCCAGCAACCGTTCCCAGCCTTGAAATCTACCTATGGCTACTATGCCGCCCACCCAAAAAACCACTCAACCACCCTATTACCTTGCTACACATCGCACAGATACCAAAGCCAGTTAACCAGCCTTTGTCCCCATCTACAATTACAACCAATACCCCTACCCACCAACATCGGAATAAACACACCTCTCGAAAACCCAGCCCCGAACTGAACCCGAGATAATTACCTCCCGACCCTACCTCTTCCACTCAGCCACACAACCCTCTGACCCACCCTCTACCCCTGTACTCCCAAACTCACCCGGCTCACCCCAGTCATCTGCCTCCAAACTTCTCTACCCCTACCCCCCAATCCACCAAACTTAGGTCACGAGACCCCAACACAAAAAGTCTGCCTGCTCTCGTTCATAACGTACTCACTAGTTCACAGCAATACTGCTTAAGCGGGTCCAAGGAGATTGCTCAAACAATTCGAGACACATCTCTGACGCCAAAACTACCCCTAAGCCCTAACCCAACTCCCAATCAAAACTTAAACCCCCGAAGAGCATTACCGTCACCAGTGCCTTTACTTTTAACCCCAAACTATCTGACCTCCTCACACTGTTCCTGTCAACACCTCCCTCCCTCATTTTATCATCCAATTCCCTCCGTCTTCTTGCTAGCACCCCTTCCCTTTTAGATCGATTTAATCCCCCCGCCCCCTCCCACACCCACTGCTTAATGAACTACCGCACCTGACCTCTCCATTGTAACATTCCCTTCCCAACCAATACACAAGTAGCTGACTACCTCACTTCTGACTCCCTTTACTAGGACTCTCTGATAGCCTAATTAAACATCCACCCCTAATTTGCCCTTTCCACGCACGGCTCCTATCTTCGCACTATAAGCACCCCTTCCCACACATGGTAATATGCCTTTGGAAGAAGCTTGCTCATTCCAAACTCTTCCGGATCACTCTCTTCTTAGTATCCTTTCGTCCTCGTGGACTCTCTTCTCCTCCCTACAATATCTTCACACCATCAAAAAAAGACATCTGCTACCAGAAAGCATCTCATCACTATAATCTATCGCGAAGAACATTGAAGAGACGATATATCAACAATGTCTGTCCTCCTTCATCTTCTACCCTCCAACTCACCAATCCCACCCCTCCCTCAAACCCTCGCTACAAACCATCAATCCTAACGTACTCCCACTCCTTCCTCCCCCACCCTCCACAATCACCACCATCCTTCCCCTCCCCGCATCAAACAGGGCCATCACTAAACTTCAGCTCCCCAATCATGTACCCAGGCTCGTTCCATGAATCAGAAGGAAAAAGTATCTATTACCTACCGACCAAAGAATTCTATTAATCCCCTAAATTCCACAAACTCATTTCATATATACATGCGGAACCTAATCCACATCAATCCCCTTGATCTACGATTTCCCATCCAATTTCCATTCAAAACTTAATGTGCTGCTTCGAAGCACCACTCAAACCCACACGGTCCACGCAATACGGCCCCTCCAACCAACCTCCCAGGCACTCCCCCGACAACAGCCAATAACCCACTCCATGTCCCTTTAAAACCCCAGCACTATGACACAAACCCACGCATACATTTGAAATCATCCCAAAACCGCAACCATCGACCACACCACCACGACATCTCCACCCCCCTCACAATTCGCCCACCCACCCAAACCTCAACTCAACACTTCCATAATATGTATCTCCCCACAGCCTCCCTTCCATACAAATGGGCCCTACCATCCCACCGCATACCAAACTTAACACATTACCAACCCCTGCACGATTCAATATCGCCAGTTCGTACAAAAGGAGTCCTCCCTTAATTCAAGCCTTTAAATCCAGTGATAGATTTTGTTCCTCTTCGTCCTCTTTAGCCCTTTCGAACAATTAAATAGGGTGTTGCGGACATCATAAAAAGCTTTCTTACAAAGCTATCTCAAGCAAGAAAGACCGTAACAAGTTTGTTTTTCTGGAAAGAAGATGGCAGGCTTTACTTATCGACGCAACCCATCATATCGACTGCTGTCTCCCCTACATTTTGGGAGCTGTTATTAGACACCACATTCAGAATAACTATCCTTATGATTAAGTCTCTCGTCTTCTGATAAATAATAATTTTATTTACACGCACTCGTCCCCAGAAGTACTGAGAAACATTTACACCACATCAGTTCAAAGAATGAAGGAAGGAGGATTCAACTTGTGTTCTTGGAACACTAACCATTCAGATCTTAAGGCTCAAATAAAACAGGATAACATGTTTTCTCCCATAACTGCCGAAAGATCTAGGTCACCTTACCATCCTGGTAATGACACCCTGAGACTCGCAGACTTTGAGTTATCATCAGTCAGTTCCAAAAAGAGATCTGCTCTCTCAAGTTAATAAAATCTTTGATCCTCTTTCTTGTTTCTTCCTGTCACATTGAGAGGTCGACTTTTGATGAGGCGTATATGGAAAAAACAAATGAGTTGGGATGACTCTATCGATCTTGAAATAAAGGAGGATTGGGAAAAATTAAAGGCCGATCTTGACTCTCTTAAGAGTTATCCTTCAATCGTTTGGTTTGAACCCTCATCACAATGCAACCCCTTAACATCTTTGCGATCTAGTTCAAAAGAGCTAATGGATTTGCGCTTACATCACTCTCCCCAGAACAAGGTCCTTCGTTAAAGTGGAGCCCAAATCTAAGTAAGTCCCTCGCAAGGGAAAAAAACTCTTTAAGGAGCTTTATCCAAATCTTTCTGGCCGCTTTAAATGCCTTCCGCAGATTCGTGACTAGCCTAATAGAGGTTGAATTTAGTAATGTCAACGTCTTCTCTGACTCCCAAATCGTCTTGCTGATGTAAGCTGAGGAGTAGCAGGACAAACAAATTTCGTTCCCGAATCTAACAGGACATAAGAGATGGTTTCATCATGAAAACGATAATAATACCGATCTCATTTAACTACCGTCAAAAAAACAAATGAAAAACCTGCAGATCCTATATAACTCCTGTTTCCTATGCTATATCCGCCACACAACTTTCCCACGAAGGAAGCTCAACACTGGAAGAAATGGACCAAGCTTGGCTTAAACACCGACAAGTGTCAGTGGCCTAGCTAATCCCAGCAAACAAGCGCATTTACAGGAAGGCTCCTTCAACTACCCCAGTCATTCAACCCCACCTCCGCTTATATTCGACAAGGACCAAGTATTCCTCCCTTTCAACCTTTGTCTCAGAGTATGGCTCTTACTCTACAAATTCCGGACACATTCTCCATCGATCTACTGAAAATAGATAGACAAGCTCGACTTTCCTTGCCGCCAAGATTATGCCAACAAGAAAGTTTTCTGGTCGAACTCGTTTTTGAGAGAGATTCAATCGGAAATCACTCTTCAAAACCACTGATGTATTTCTCGCCTAACTTCTTTTGACGATGTTGGTCTTATAAGAATAAAGGGACGGTGTCCCTCGAACAACCACCTATAGGTTTCAGATAGTCCAATCCGGTAGTCTTGCCAGTCCCATCATCTTACCACCCCTGATTCACAATCACATGTTTTCTCGTAAACTCGTGGTCATTCAAGCAACTTAAACCAGGGTTTGTCAAAAAATGTTTCGTAATCATAGTTCGGGAGGAGAGCAAGAAAGCGTTTTATCGAATGTCTGACTCTGTACAAAAATCCAACACTTTCTGTATTTCTTACCGAAACTTTACTAAGTTCACCAAAAGCGCCCAAGTCAATTCTATCGTCCTTCTCTCAAATGTTTGGAGTCGGAGTACCTAAACCATTTCATTAAAATTAAAGTCCACCCCACCCTCAAACATGGGTATTTTATTATTTTTCTTCTTTACACCTTCCAATACCTTTTTTCATTGATCTTATCCCCAGATATGTCTTGCTAGCATTCGTATCGTTTCCAAAGCCCCTTGTGCTAGGTGTGATCCCCCCTGACGCATATATACGACCCACAGCG
The DNA here is from genome assembly GCA_015478945.1 of Trachelipus rathkii. Taxonomy (NCBI): domain Eukaryota; kingdom Metazoa; phylum Arthropoda; class Malacostraca; order Isopoda; family Trachelipodidae; genus Trachelipus; species Trachelipus rathkii. The sequence continues at coordinate 15,337 of JABUQX010134980.1, read as the reverse complement.
CTCTCTTAATAAAGTGGAGCTCCGAACAGTCTGGTTCAGAAGTCCGAACCATTCTTGCCGTAAAAATCACATAAACCCATATCCGCATTCCCCCCTAACCAGCCCCTTTGATGGAAGGGTATGTGAAAAGTCAATTCCCGACCTGTTAAAATGTCTCTATAAGACTGTCCCTGACCGGTAAAAAATTCTCGAATATTTCCCCGATTCAAAAGCATTGCAACACTGCTAATGCTATCCCCAATTCCGAGGCAGTAATAACATCTCGGATAATGACTTATCAGTCCTCCTCCCCCTCCAACTGTTTTTAAACCCCGTTAAATTCCAAAGATCGTAATTAAACGACCCATCAAATACCCCATTCCCCTCCAGAAAGAACCTGAATCCCAATCCCTTAAAAACGATCACTGAAAATATTCGTAAGACCCCGACTCGTCGATAATGATATTATTAAGTTGAGAGAGATGGGAAAAAACCTCTATCCAAGTCTCATGTGGAAAAATAGGGGTAAAGAGGAAACCATACTACTTATAAAAAGTCCGTCAAAGAGCGAACCATATTGGCAAATGCATTATTCAACTGCTATATGGAGATATAATAAGTTCGCTCAGTCAGTGTTCCGAACTCCTGCGAGGTCAATTATGAATGTTTACCCCCATAAAGCATTATGCCCTTTAGAAAGCTATCAATTAACACACGTGGAAATCAAGCAAAATCTCATGGAAAGTAGTTCTGCCTTCAAATTCCCCAATGGCCATTACCACCATTCCATCTCAGCAAGAACTAATTCCTGCCCCTACCACATTACATGATACTCCCGCCGTTGCAAAATTCGTTTGCGTCTCCCAGAAAGGAAAGCAGCCATAGAGCCCGTTCGAAATTTTGAATATTAAACGGGTAAGGAATCGGAATCCGGGAATCGAATCCTCGAGATTCTGATTAATTCAATTCTTTTGTTTGTTTTTTGTTTTTAAATGACAGCCGAATTCGTCGCGAAAATCCGTTTGCCATCGCCCCCCGCCCAGATGTTTAAAATTGGAAACGAATTAAAATATTCCGTAATTGAAAGTTGCGTTTCAATATGCTTTTGGTCTCAAATTCGTGTGCATTTCAATTATAACTCTTTGCCAAACTATATTTATCCTTAAAAGATGTTATGTGTTTTAAATTGTAAATATTGGAATCATGAAACCGGAACACTTTTGAGGAAGTTAAATAGCTGGAGTTGATATGCTGGAATAATTATTCGAAATCAAAGCTTTTACGTTTTGACCTCGTACTGTCAAGTCGCTGATTGAACTTGTGCTGAAAAAAAGTTTTAGAATTTCTGTCGTTCGAAAAGACAGTGGATGCTTTTATATAAAAACTCCTTCAATATAATGTGCATTAAGTGGTAACGTAAAAAAATGTTAAAACTGATAATCACTAAGCCTTATTATAATGTGATTCTTGTGTAACTTTATAATGCATAGTTAACGCTTTTTTCTTCCAATAACTAACGTAAGATTTCAAATTCAACTTATTATCGGAAAATACATAATGACAATAGCTGATTGTTAGGACTATTTGCTACCTATGCTAAGAAGCCCGGGTTGAAACTAAACAGTTGATAGCACCGGGTGCTTGAAAATAAACCCAATTTCAAATCCCCGAAATCAGGACTGGAGATAAGAATTTCCAGTTTTTCAACAAGAAGTTTTTGTTTCCTTTCACCAAGGTGGATAATTCCATTTATTATATTTATGCATTAAAACACATAACTATAATTCAGTTTAACTGTTTCGTAAATTACTGTATTGCTTAAAACTATTTCTACCCCGTTGTATTAAGGTGTATCTATTAAAATCTACTCACAAGATACGATTTAAAATATATATATATATATATATATAATATTAAACTATATATAATATATATATATAAACATATATATATAATAGATATTAATAATATATATATATATATCCAAGCCAATTTCCCACGAAAAAGCAATTTTGCAAAATTGACACCATTAGAAATACAGCCTACCGCTCTAGCCTCCCCCTACTTGCCCTCCCCTATTTCCTGGCTGTAATTCAGGGAGCGTCCAATATTGAGATTTGGACCCCATTTAGCCCCTTACCTAAAAATGGACATTAAAATTTTTAATTTGAGACAATTTTGATGGGGAAAAAGAGCAAAACCGAGCTTTCTTGACCCAAAACGTCATTTCGGGCAAATTTGCACCATAAAATACAGCCCTACCTCTTAGCCCTCCCCTACTTGACCCCTCCCCCCATTCCTGGCCTGTAACTTCAGGAGGTCCAATATTGGGATTTGGACCCCATTTGAGCCCCTACCTAAAAAATGGACATTAAAATTTTTAATTTGCAGACCAATTTTGATGCGGAAAGAACAAAACCGCCCAGCTTTTTAGACCTTCCCTGAAAAACGTCATTTCGGTGTTTTTCTCGTGTCGTAGTCATTGTTTCGCGTTTCATTTTTTCAAACCTAATTTTTGGACATTTTTCGTATGTCAACTTCTACAATTTTTTCGAAAGGACTTCAAACTTGAATGTTTAACATAGTATGCGGTCTATTAAGCACAAAAATGCAAAACGAACTAGTTTTTGATTTTGGAAAAATTATGCTCAGCATTTAAAAAAGAAGTACGTTTTGAAATTCTATATTAGGGTTGTTGTCTGAAAAAATGAAAACTCCGAAAAATGACCTACAGACACCAGAAAACACCCGAAAATTAGGCGTTTCTAAAAGTAAAAAAAAAAAACCTCTTTGCTTTTTTTCCCATAAAAATTGTATGAAAATTAAGAATTGGTATGTCCATATAGGGGGCTAAAATGGCGTCCCAAAATCTCCCCAATATTGGATCCTTAAAAGTTAAAAGATGAATATCATTATTAGGGCTGCCAGTTGTCACCAAGTTATGTTTCAAGATAGGGTCCAATCGGCTCAGGCTAGCCCAATTTCACCCCCCGAAAAATGGAATTAAACTCGGAATTTTCAGCGATTTTGACTATATAAACACCAAACTGAAGCTATTTTTTTGCCCTCTAAAACGCTCGTTTTAGAGTGCTTTTCCGTGTCTATAGTCCAATTTTTCAAACCCATGTTTTGACATTTTTGAATCAACCCCAGAATTTTCCTCGAAATAACTTCAAACTTGAAATATATGCATAGATGGGTCCATACCTACAAAAGTCATGAAGTAGTTTTTTGATTTTTTGAGTTTTGTGGTCAGCGTTGTCCAATTTCAAAACACAATTTTTTGGAATTTTAAAATGAAAAAAGTGCGATATTTTTTTCTGTTCAGGCGAAACGTGATGAAATTTCCAGGATTATGGCAGTCCGTGAGAGAGTCGAGCACATTTTTACTTAGATAATTCTTTGTATATGCAATTAGCTTTTGAATTTTGTTTGAAACAAAATTTCAAAAAAAAATGTTTTTGGAAATTTTAAAAATTTTCCTTATGAGTAAACAAAAAAGTATCGAAGTAAAAAAGAATATCTGCCCGCGACTCTACAAGCCCGAAAACTGGATGTTGATCAACAAGTAGAAAAAAATATCTCAATATTTCCACTTTTTTCACCTTTAATTTTTAGAAAACGTTACAAAATTGCGAATATAATATATATATAATATATTATATATAATATATATATATATAATATATAATATATAATAATATATATTAATAACTAATAATATTAATATTATATATATATATATATATATATATATATATATATATATATATATTATATATATATATATATGATATATATATTATATATATATATATTTTAGAAATTGCTACTGGAAAATTTAAAAGAAAAAAAATTATTTTAATTTATCACAATGAATAAATTTGTAATTAAGAGGCCTCGCCTTAGTGATAATTATTATTACTCTTTGACTGAACAAACCACGGACTCATTGAATGATGGTACTGGTTCATATTCTAGTGGTAATGCAAAATGACAGTGCTTAATGCCGTCGCCGAGATGTCCGGCACCCTGCGATTAATCTATGAATCGAGAGCTTCTGCATCTGCCGTAGAACCAACTGCTGAAATTCGTTGTTTGGATATTGGAAATTACATTACTCAAAATAGTATTACTAACAATCTAAAATTTGATTTATTAACAAATCCATACAAACCACTAAGCACTTACTTTAAGCAAGATATTACATGGGGCAAAATGGCTTTCCTTTACGATTGGCTAAACCAATACAATTTGTGATTAATTAGTATATTGAAAAAAATTAAAAGGACTCTTCTGTAAATTATGCGTGTTATTTAGGACTTGCACAAAAAGAGTTTGGGTTTTATTTATTGTCAAACCATTCTTAAAATATAAAGACTTCCACTCACATGCAAGGAACCATGTTAATTCTCAATATGCTGCTGTAGCAGGGAGAAATTTTGAACAAATAATTTTAAATAAACATGTTAATGTTTTTGAACAATTAAATAATGCTGAACATTTAATTATCAAAATAAATAGACAAAAAATGTTGACAATAATTTCAACTTTGATCTTCTGTGGAACCCATGATCTAGCCGTTCGAGACAGTACTGCAGATTATTAAAAATTCAAGAAGTTAAAGCTAGTGATGTTGTGCTTACTGAACATTTACAATCAAGTGGAGGCAATCAAAAATACATCACATTTGGTCCAGAATGAGCTCATATTCATATGCGGGAACCTAATTTGTAAAAATGTGGATGAAGTAAATACTTTTCCCTTTTAGCGGATGAAACGGCAGACATTTCTGGGGTGGAGCAGCTGTCAATTGGCGTTCTTTTCTTTGATAAGGAGTTGAAAGTTAGAGAAGAATTTTTAGGTTTTACTTCGTTGAAGAAATTAAAAGCTGATATTATAGCAGAAGCCATTTTATTGACTACCAGAGAAGCTTACAATTTAAATATGAATAAAGTCGTTGGACTTGGATTTGATGGATGCTCAACCATGGTTGGAAAAGAAAATGAAGTACAGAAAATAATAAGAAATCAATATCCCAAGGCAAAATTTTTTCACTGTTCTTCTCATCGCTTAAATTTAGTTGTTAATGACTTCAATCTTGTTCCCGAATTTCGAAATACTGTGGGCAGAGTGAAAGAAGTTATTGGATATTTTCGTGAAAGCCCATTGCGTAGGAAACTGATAATGAATATACCAATGTTATGCGAAACAAGATGGTCCTCAAAATACAAGTCCATCAGAATATTTTTTGAAAATTTCATTCACATTAAATTAGTTTCGGAAACTTTGTCATCAGATTCAGAAGTAACTCAGGCCACACGAACAGCAGCATTTCAACTTTCGTCAGTAACAGGAACTCCTAAATTCCTTATTTGATTAGTCGTCATGGCCAAGTATTCCTCTTACTTTGAACCTGTCACGAACATTCTTCAAACTAAAACTATCAATCTGGAAGAGGTTCACAGTCACGTTGAAAAGCTATTAGAAATAGTAAAAAATAATAGAGACGAAAAACATGTCGCGTCTGTTTTCAAGGAACTTTTTACCAGTGTTAAGGAGCTTGCAGAATTTTTTTTATAGAATTATCAATGCCACGGTTAGTGTCCAAACAAATGCAATGACCTAACTTTTCATGCAGTTCTGTGGAGGATTATTTCAGGGTTTCTCTATTTATACCATACCTAGATTCACTGATTTTATCTCTGCATATCAGATTTTCGGACGACAACAGAATACCAACATTTCTCTGTATTTTACATCCCGCTAGAATTAAAAATTTAACCATAACTGAAAATATCAAAAATTGAATCACTTCAAACTATATACAATATTGAGAACTTGAAAGGAAAAGCAGAATCATGGTTCAACTTGTGGAAGAAATCAGATGGGGACCAAGGGTTAGATGTAAACGAAAATGTGTGCTATAGTGAACTGATCCTAAAACATTGCGCTTTTTCCCTGTTGTTTTACAAGCAATTAAAATTCTTCTAACACTTCCACCAACGACTTGCACAATTGAAAGATCATTCAGCACTTTAAGGAGTTAAAACTTGGCTAAGGTCAACCATTTCTGAAGATCGATTAAATGAATTATGTTTGCTCAGTGTTCACAGAGAAAAAGTTTTGAAAAAAAAACCCAACTAATTGATAAATCATATAGCAGAATTTGGAAAGGAAGAAAGAAAAAGAAATTAAATTTTCTATTTTCAAATAAACAATTTAAACTGAAATAAAAAAAAACAATAAATTAGTTCTTTAAGTGCTTGCCTCAATCAAATCCAAATATTTTTCGCAACTACTTTTTATAGTTTATTTTACTTGTGATTAAAGTAACTAAGAAAGGTCATATATGACCTACACTCTTTCCAATTCCGACTGACATAGTGAATTAAGTATTCAATATTAGACATTTATTATAAAATAAAAATTGTATTCAAATAGTAAATACAGTGCCGCCTGTAAGTAAACGTCGAAGACGGTTCGAAGAAGAAAGAAAAACGACAAAATAACCTTGTAAGTAGGGTTGGCAGAGCACCGGTATTTTGGGCACCGGCACCGCACCGCACCAGCTGTAGCAGCACCAGCACCGCACCGCACCACGAGTTTTTGAACTTGGGCGCACCGCACCGCACCGCACCGATTCCATGGTTTGGCGCACCGCACCGCACCAGCAGTTGCGCACCACGCACCGCACCGCACCGCACTTCTTACTATAGCCAGCCACTGTGACTGTACAAACTGTAGTGTTGGTTAAGGAATTAAGAAGGAATAACAAAGAATTCGATATTTTATCACTCTATTTATTTACTTCTTACAACATATAATTTTATTCCATAATATATATATATATATATATATATATATATATATATATATATATATATATATATATATTTCTTATATACATATATATATATATATATATATATATATATATATATATATATATATATTATTAGATCGCCGGCTTTTGAGAATAGTCTTTCATTTTCAACCGATGTTGCTGGGATAGCAAGAAAAACTTTAGCTACTTTACTAAGTATTGGGAACAAAGCCTCCTTTTCCTCGAAATGTCGAAATCAATTTGTCTTATAGTCTTGTCCTTTTGATAATATTTCTTGTAAAGTTCGAGTTTATTATATAGAGATGAATCTACAGATGATTCACTATCGCAGTCACTATCGCTAGACTTTGTAAGTAAATTGTCAAACATTGAAATACGAGATGTCTTTGAAATATATATATCATGGCTCAAAGTTTTCGAAGAAAATGGTCTTAGATCTCGCTTTCGTAGTTTAGTTGGTGATTCTACAGTAACGTCCGGTTCCGGGATTTTCATATTTTCCTTTAAAAAAGTTTCTATACCATTAATAATAATTCCCAAGTCAGAATCAGAAAATATTTTTTTCTTAAATTTTGGGTCCAAGTATGTTGACATAAGACAAATTGGGTTTTGAACGTAGGGGATTAGTCTTTGATTAACTTCATTTTGGATTTGTTCTTTAGCCTTTTCTGTTTCTTCATGCAAATCTTCTATTGCTGATAACTGAGAGCTTATAGCATAAACAGTTGGAACAATTATCGAAGATGTAGGATATTTACTTCCACACAAAATTTGCGATGCTTCTTTGAAAGGTCTCAGAATTTCTTGCAAATTCTCTAAAATTATTTTTTCATTTGCTTTTATAGCCAGTGATGGAAGTTTTAACTTCAAAGCTGCAATTTCTAACTGCTCTGCTTGACTGACAGCTTCGTCTATCATAGGTAATGAACTATTCCATCTTGTTTTACAATCTCTCGTAATTTTGTTTGAATTACGTGAAGTATTTTTTTCTGATTATAAATTTTTGGAAATCTTTTGAATAACGTTGCAATATTTCGAACTTTATCAACAATGTTTGATGTAAATGTTGAATTTTGTGGTTTTGGAAATAAAACGGGATCAATACAAAGGTTTATAGTATGTGCAATTCAAGGTAATCTTTTTATATTCAATTTCTGACATGCTTTAATAACATTTGTTCCATTATAAGTAACAGCAAAGGAAGGCATTCTAAATTTAAGTTCTTGAAAACACTTTGATATTGAAGCACTTATGTTATCACCTGTATGAGATTCATCACAAGGAATGAATCCGATACAAAAAACACGCAATTTCCAAGTTACATCAATTGAGTGTGAAGTTAGGACTAAAAACTGACTTTGATTTTTGGTGCATGTCCATAAATCGAATGTTATATTAAAGTGATTAAACTTACCATCTTCGGACTGGCTTGACAACATACTTTGAATTTTTTGTCTCATGTCGTCGTACAAACAATTTATATGATTCGTTGCAATTGCTCTTCGTGTCGGGGCTTGATATTCAGGATCGAAAATATTTGAGGAGTTATAATATATATATATATATATATATATATATATATATATATATATATATATATATATATATATATATATATATATATATATATATATATATATATATATATATATATATATATATATATATATATATATATATATATATATATATATATATATGAACAACTTATAGTAACGGGGACACGGAACGGGACGTCGGATTTCAAAAATCTTTTCACAGGGTGACTCTATGGTACATAAAAAGATGTTCTAGGGATGAAATGGAATTTTTTATTTTTTGTTTTTTTATATCTCCGGTTAGGAACGTCGGATTTAAAAAAAACTTCACAGGAAGACGTAACCTACCTAACCTAACCTAACCTAGAATCAACCTGTGAATTTTTTTTAAATGCGACCTAACTAACCTGAAATAAAAATGAATTTTTTTTTCTATTTCACCCCTAGAACATCTTTATATGTCCCATATGTTATTTTTTTTTAAATCCGAAGTCCCGTTCCGTGTCACCGTTACTATACTTTGTCATATATATATATATATATATATATATATATATATATATATATATATATATATATATATATATATATATATATATATATATATATATATATATATATATATATATATATATTATTAAAAATACTTAACACACACAGGTTAATACTGAAAATTATTAAATGTTCTTTATATCAAACAAAACCTTGTATAAAAAGGAAGAATTTGAGGAGTGAACTGCAATTTTTGGTAAAGTAATTAATAATTTTTATTATTATTATTATTTACGAACTTCTTTTTACTGCGTAATTCAAATTCCATATTATATACTACTTGGATGTTGTACGGCTGACGTTTTCTATGATTAGGAAATAAATTAAAAGATGACTTCAATATTTTTAATTTAATTTAAAAAACAACAATTTCCTAAGTTTTCGTGAACTAAGCTAACCTAACCTAACCAAATCTAACCTAACCTAACCTAACCTAGCTGAAGCTAACCTAACCTAACCTAAAAAAAAATCCATTTCGCCCCTAGAACATCTATTTACGTATCATAGGGTCTACCTGTGAAATTTTTTTTGAAATCTGACGTCCCGTTCCGCGTCGGCGTTAAGTAAGTTTGTCATATATATATATATATATATATATATATATATATATATATATATATATATATATATATATATATATATATATATATATATATATATATATATATATATATATATATATATATATATAAATATATATATATATATATATATATATATATATATATATATATATATTATAAAGTAACTTAACTTTAAGAACATAGATTTTATATTTTACTCAAGAAAAACAATAATTCAATAACTAAATACTTACAAAAAAGCAGGAGGTTCTACCGATCGAAATGACATCAGATCAGCGGCCACCCATTCCACAATAGCTTGATCAATTGATTTTTTCCTTATGGAATTCATCACTGTTTTTTTCACTTTTGAATCAGAATTGGTTTTAAAATAAGATCCCACACTAGAACGTTCATTTTCAATTTTAATTTTCTTTTCTAATTCGTTGTAAAGTGGTATATGATTTCGTCTTAAATGCCTTCTTAAATTGAAAGGCTTTTTATTGATTTTAGAAAAACACAAACGGCATTTTCTTTTATCTGACTTCCCAGTTTTCTCATAGCAGTCGACAAAAGTTTTCCATTTGTAATGTTCTGGCTGCAAAGTATTTTGTGATGTTTCCTGAACAGACGTCCCACTCCATGAGGTTGAAGGTACTTCCATAGTGGATGGTACTTCGTCCAAGTCTGAGGCACTTGAAGACGTCATTTTATTTATTAAATTAACGTTTGATTATTTTGATAAGCTATATATTTAATCAACGCAGTTTTTTTCTTAAAAAGTTAAAATAAATATCAGAGCTATTTAGTTTATATATATATATATATATATATATATATATATATATATATGTATAT
>JABUQX010134980.1:0-2500 GCA_015478945.1 Trachelipus rathkii | reverse complement strand
TAATAACAACTATATATATATATATAACAAAGGGCCAATAACATGACTAATGCGAAATATCCCTCTGTCCCCTCACTTGCTTCACGTTTCACGATTTCCTAATTATAAATAAAACCCTGCTTATGGCAACATCAAAAAACTCAAATCATGGCAACATAAAAAAACTCGAGTCATGATCAGCGTAATTTATCTATCTTTGCTAACTACGAGTACAAAACTAAAATTTTATAAAAATAGTATCACTAACACATAGACGCTTCCAAACAAACCAACATTGATTCACTTTGCTTTGGTCACTTTAATTTGTACATGTGCCTAACTACCAGTTTATATTTTTGAAAATATTTTCTTAACACTTTCCTTTTCAAGACTCAGGAAACAAATGAACGTATTTGTCTCTCACATTCGTATTTATTGACTGACGAATTGAACAAGTCATTGCAAGTACGAGTCTTACTGCGCTGTCTTCGCGAAGCTATGAGACAAGAATTTCTACTGCGCGTATGTGTGTAACATGATGATACTGGTATATCATTATGTGCAAGTTTTTACAAGTTCAAAGTGTATTGCCACCACAAAGCGAATGGCTACAACTTACACAATTTTATGAAATATACTAATTTAATTTAATTAATATATAATGTTTAAATAAGATCCACTATCGTTATTTATTTACATCTCATGGACCCCATATATTTTTGAAGACTCCCATGGACCCTTTGTAATTTGTTGTTGACCCCTGGGGTCGATATAGACCACTTTGGGTGTCCCCCTAAAACAACATACTACCAAAGACATTGCACAGCCTATCCTAGAGGATGATCTTAATACGCCATTCTGCTCTGAAAATGCTCAACTCATCAGGCACAAACCTTCTCTTTAAAAATATATATTAACAACTTATCATTGTACTAATTATTCCTTACCCCAGCCAGCAACTAATTGCATCCACCAGGCTCACTCAATACTCTGACCTGTGGCTCTGCGACTGTGGTCAGCACATTGACTCACAAGCTTTGCAACTCAACACCACCGTTCCTGTGTTTTCCAACATAACACACCACAATAAACGGCTCTTGGGATCTTCAACTATTACTCAGCACTTCCACATCACCAACATAATGGTATGATGATAAACAATAAAACTATCACAATTGGTAATAGCTCAGTATTTACACGTTACTTTAAAGCAAATATACAACATCTACATATCTTAATACTATCAATGAAAATAGGCAATTTAGTTCATATTTGAACAGTCTAAACTAATAAATAAAGCTTACTTACCAAAGCGAGACAGATTTCAAATTAACTGAACATTCACCCACAACTGTTTATTTGTCGACTCTTTAAAATGCTCGCTGTCCTGGGGACAATAAAATATCAAAGTCTGAATAACCAAACACCCAACAACAAACTGGCGACACTACTTTCAAAACTCAGACACCACCAAAATAAGTTACAAAATTTTTATTAGAGACTACAGGCTGCACACACCTTACGGTATGTTCATATTATTTGAACACGACTCCAGGTCAGGCCGCCGGCTACTTGACAGAAATAAACACACGTCATGTGCACGGATAGAGATTTGGCAAGGACGGTTGAGTCACGTGGAGGCGTGCTCAGTTCAGTTTGTAATATTTAAAAATACAGTTTGGCTCAGGACCAGTACTTGGGTTCCCTTCACAGCAGGCCTCTCTATGCACATATAAATCACCTACAAGTTTTAAAATCTTTACCATCCCACCAAAAGTACCCCCTGTATAAGGAGCTTACATCACCACCACTTTACCCTCTGTTCCTAGTTGCCATTCGATGACCCTCCAACATACTTTAGAGGCTCCCTTCTAAGAAACAGTCCAGCCTGGCCACTCCTTTAGCAGAAATATCTCCCCCCACCCCTCCAGACACCAGGGTGAATGATCCATCCTACAGACCTTCCTTAGCATTCAGAAACCCTGACATCCCACACCCCATGCAATTACGAAACAGACAACAACCTGCGACTATTATGAGAGGACAAAGAGAATATATTTTACCTCCTAAACAAACATTTCCTGCAGGTAGAGGTCATCCACCTCCAAGACCTCCCCCACCAACATAAAAATTTTCTTTCCTTTCTCTCCCCCAGGGGAACATCACATATTTGAAAACATATGTGAAACATAATAACATCTTTGAAACAAACACCATCAAAGACATTATTTTTAAGAAACTATCTCCAACATTTCTAAAGATGTAAATTAAAATTAAAACCAGAAAATTTTTAAAGACAAAGAAACATTAAAAACTTTACGAACTAGTTAAATTATATCTTAAATATTAACAACATAATCAAGTTCATTTTAATTTTTATATCTTAAATATTAACAACATAATCAAGTTCATTTTTTTTTATTATATCTTAAATATTAACAACATAATCAAGTTCAATTTTTATTAATTTTTATATCTTAAATATTAACAACATAATCAAGTTCATATTTTTAAATTTTTT
>JABUQX010134979.1:0-11624 GCA_015478945.1 Trachelipus rathkii | reverse complement strand
GAGCATTTATATAGTTATATATTCTATTATATATATTTATAATATATAATTATATAATTACGTAGGATAAATAGGATAATAGTAAGTATGTAGTAGTAATATGTATATAATATATTTATATAGTATATGATTAATATATAATATATAGATTATACTGATAGTATTATCAGTAGTATATTGCCGTAATTAGGAGTGTAATATAAGGTAAATACTAGATATATAAATTAAGCTACTAGTATGTTATAGATATACCGGTAAGTATACTACTACGATAGATATAGTATATATATATTAATATATATAAATATAAGAGATAGATAGATATATATATACATATAAATGACACTATAATTAATATATATATAGATATGAGATGATATGATATCTTTAATATAGCGTAGTAGTTATATTATAATAATAGTACGTGGAAAGTTAAGCGCTTCTAATAACTAGTAACCAGCGACAGCGTAGTATATGTATATATCGACCAGATCTATATATAATATAGCCAATTGTATATATTATATAAGTATACTACCTATATAATATACGGAAGAGTACGTAGCATATTATATATATATCAGATATATATACGCGTAATTATATGGTTATATTACTGTAGATATTAGATATATATAAGATAATACATATATAATATAAGTTAGTATAGTAGGATATATAGGGTATAGGGTTAAGTAGTAAGTAGTATATAGCAGGGCTCCACCCGGCGCCATCGGTGGCACCTGGTAACGGTTGTGGAGCCGGCAAATAATGTAATATATAAACTATACGATACTATTATGTGTAGCTATGGATAATAGCTACGTAACCTATGACCTTATATGATTATACTAACACCGTAATGATGGCGTGTGTGACAGTGCCTCTGCAGTGATATATATCACTATAGTTTATTAGTAATAGTATATATATGTATTAGTACTAAAAATTAATAGTTTTTCAATAATTTCACTTAAAAATATATATAGTATCTAACGGATTTTGTGCTTCTAAAAAAACTGTATCCGCCTGCAACATGAGATCCCCAAATTAATGATAACCTAATACTTATAATTTTAACAGAACCATTTCCCCAAGATATTATAAAGTGTGATACGTTAATAAATCGAATTCGAGTTGTTATCCGTACGATCATTGAAGCTAAATTACTTATAGTTGAATTTGACATGTAAACCAATATACGGCGGTCGAATATGCCCAACACTTCTAACTGAGCCACCGTACAATCTTCGTTAACGCGGACCGGGGCCAGGACATCAAAAATTGTAAACCCGCTAGTTGCATACATAATTCCTACAGAGAAAATCACATTAAGAAAATAAAAAAAATTCAATTGTAGAAGAGTATAATATATATAGTAAAAAAGAATAGATATGATAATAATAATCGGTTAGTATAAGTATCTTATTCTATACATAATATATATATTAGTATATTATATCGTATATAATATATATTGATAGATAATATATACTAATGGATATAGGTGATGAATATAATATATAGGAGAATATATATATATATTAATTAAGTATATATATAGTATAGGTGAATTAGTAAATAATATTATATAATATATATATATAATAAGTATAGGAGAGTTGGAGTAGTTAGAGATGGTATATATATATTGCCGGCGGAAGGATATATAATATATCTTATACTATATATATTATATAGCATTAGTTAATTATAGTAATACTCATAATAAGTATATATATGTATATATATATATATATATATAATAATATAATATATTATATTAATATATATAGTTTATATATAAGATATTTATAAGTATATAATATATATAGTATATTATAGTATATGTTATATATATATATATATATAATATATATATAATATATAGATTATATATTAATATAGTATGGCTGTTGTGTGTTTGTAACTAGTTGTGTGTGTGTGGTTTGTGGTTGAATGGTTACTGTGATGATAAGGCGATGCCCTGCCATCCGTTTTTGGGGATGAGCAGCACCACCAGCACTGTTCGCCTCTGGAGTAGAGAAAAGAAAGTAGGAATATAAATAAATTAATATATATCATCAGACCGTACAACAATATTGAGAAATTTAAAACCAGTAATGAAAAACAATACAAAATTAAATAAGTATAATTTCATAATTGATAAACAATACTTGAAGACCAAGCATGAGTAGAAACGAATAAATAGAAAAACATGAAAAATACAAGATCAAATAATGAAGAAAGAAAAGGGATGGGAGTGGGGCTAGTGAGAACGTATTACAAAATTTCAAATTTATTTGTGGTCAATTACAGAAAATTTTTCCTATATACTTAACCTGTTTTGCCCAAAAAGGCTTGATTCGGATAATTTTAAAATGTGAGTAGATTGTTATGGGAGCGTTTTCAGGGGTAAGGAGTCGGAGCCGGGAGTCGTGAGATCGGAGTCGAGTCGGAAGGAATGCACAAAAAAAATTGGAAAGCTCCAGCAGCGCTTGCCTGGAGTTAAGCATTCGGAGGCATTTCAAGACTATGATAAAAACTGGAATGTAGGAGACTATCTTTTAGGAATGGTTAAACCAGACAAGTGGCAGCAATCGGGTTAGAGCGACGATGGTCGCTAGTCGACAGGGACAGCGGCTAGATCCCTCATCAGGAGAGTAGGTAGAAATGTAAGAAGCAGTAGTGTCCTCTCGAGAATGGGCACTGCCCGTTGGCCAGTAAACTTTAAAAGAAAATAAGAATATAAAAAAATTAAAAAATGAAAAGAAAAATTATTTTTAGAAGAAATATTACTTGCTGAAGTCTGATCAAGTAAAAAGGATTACGATTCAACACCCCTAATATAATAATAATAAATTAGAATAAATAATAAAAAATAATAAGTAATAATAATGAATAATAATAATAATAAAATAATAATAAATGAGATAAATATAAATTAATATATAGAACTTAAATAATATCAATAATAATAAGAATAATAATAATAGATACATATCTTATAGTAAAACTTTAAAAAAAAACAAACATGAAACAAGAAATAAAAGGATTAAAAATAAAAATTATTTATATTAAGAAAGTTTTCAAGAATTAAATGAATTAAAGTTACGCCTGAAAAGTGCAAAGGCACTGGCAATCAATAAGGCGTCTATGTGGAAAGGGAAGGTGGCTCTCTCTCTCTCTCTTCTCTCCTCTCTTCATCTCTCTCTCTACTCTCGGTCTCTCTCTTCGAACTCTCTCCTCTGCTCTTCGAATCTCTCTCGCTTCAATCTCTCTGGCTCTCTGTCTCTCTGTCTCTGTCTATCTCTCTGATCTCTCGTTCTCTTTGTCTCTTCTCTCGCTCCTCTCTCTCGTCCTCTCTCTGCTCTCATCTTCGTCTGCTCACTCTCTCTCTCTTCAATCTCTCTCTTCCAATCTCTCTCTCTTCAATCTTTCTAGCCGTCTCTCTCTAATCTCTCTCTTCTTCTCTCTCTTCATCCTCTCTCGCGCTCTTCTCTCTCTCTCGTCTCTCTCTCTCTTTCTCTCTCTCTCTCTCTCTCTGCCCTGCTCTCTCTCCTTCTACTGCTACTCAATCTCCTCTCTTCTCTCTACTCTTCTCTCTCTCTCCTTGCAATTGATATTTTGACCATCGTATTTTCTCCCTCTTTTCGTTTTCTCTCTCTCTGTCTCTCTCTCTCTCTCTCTCTCTCTCTTCTCTCTCCTCTCTCTCTCTCCTCTCCCACTCTCTCATCTCTCGTTCCAATCTCTCTCCCAAAACTCATCTTCTCTTTCTCTCTCTCTCTCTCTAGCACAATCTCGCTTACTCTCTCTCTCTCCGCTCTCTCTCTCTCGTCTCTCTCTCTCTCATCTCTCGTCTCTCTCTTCAATCCCTCTCCCCCTTTCCCGTCAACTCTCTCTATCCCCCCCTCGCTCTCTCTCTTTTCTCTCTCTCATCTCTCTCCCTTTCTCTCTCTTCTCTCTCTCTCGTCCTCAAGCGCTCTCTACTCTCTGCTCTCATCTTCACTTCAATCTTCGATCTCTTATCTCTCCTACCTCTCTCTCTCTCTCTCTCTCTCTCTCCTCTCTTCTCTCTCTCTCTCTCTCTCTCTCTCTCTTCCAATCTCTCTGCTCTCTCTCTCTCTCTCTCTCTCTCTCTCCTCGATCTCTCCTCTCTACTCTCTCTCTCTCTCTCTCTCTCTCTTTCTGTCTCTCTCTTCTCTCTCTTATTAATTTTGAAGGAATCGGCAAAAGGAAACGGGAAAAATTCGTTCTTTTAACAAATGATCTTTGAGACTATGAAACCTGACACAAAAGTGTAGTTTGAATGAGAATGTTTCTGTTTTCCACTGCTCAATAGATAGTACCAGCAATAAGGCGTATCCATAATTGAGAGAAGACAAAAATTCTTTATTTAGACAATACTATTATGATATTATTATTATATTTATTATATTATTTAATTAATTATTAATTATTATTAATAATTATTATTATAGTATTATTATTATATAATTCATTATTATAATTATTATTATTTATTATATTATATTAATATATATTAATTATATATATTAATTATTATTATTATATTATTATTTTATTATTATTATATTATATTACTTATTTTAATTTTATTATTATTATTATGATATTATTATTATTATTATTATTTTATTTTATTATTATTATTAATATATTGATTATTGTATTATTATTATTAATTATTATATTATTAATTATTATTCATTATTATTATTATATATTTATATTTTTTTTATGATTTTTATGCTATGATTATTATGATTTATTATATTATTATTTATTATATTATATTTTTATTGTTATTATTATTATTATTTGAATTATTGATTATTATTATAGTTTATTTATTATATATTATTATTAATTATTATTTATTAATGATATATTATTATTATTATATTATTAATCATTATATATTGTATTATTATGTAATTATATTAAGTATATTAATTATTATTTATTCATTATTATATTATTAATTATTTTATATTATTATTATTTATTATTATTATTATTTTTTACTATATTAATTATATATTATATTAATTATTATCTATATATTATTATTAAGGTGAAAAATTTACACAACAACAGACCTATAATATATATATATAATAGTTATATAGTAAATATAAATTATATATATATATAAATATATAATATATATTAATATATATATATTAGATAATAATATATACTATATATAGTATATATATATGGATATATATCAGTACAATAAATGAAATTGTATGCGACGCTGCAAAATTGTGCGTGTTTTTGTTCTTATGAAGAAAATGAAAGTATTTCAACTTCGCAGATCAACCAACTATAAACTTTTGAACTTTCATAATTTTATTAAGAAAAAAGGATATCTATTTATTTAATAGAAACCTTCTTGATAACGTGGAATATATATATAGTATATAATACATATATTATATATGATATATATATATATAATATTCATATAATATAATTATATTATATTATGAGTATATATATTAATATATATATAATATTATATATATATAAATATATGATATTTAATATATAAATATATTAACAGCTAGGCGTATCCAGCAGTTCGAGGAGGCAACTTTTAAAAATCTTTCTTATATATTAATATATAAATATATATTATAGTTTATATATAGTATTATATATAAATAATATATATATATATATATATATATATATATATATAGTATACGTTAATATATAAATATAATAGATATAAAATTTAACCTCTAATTTTATGCTAAACGGATATGATACTTAAAATGCTTAGTGTCTAAAAAAATTCGGGGGGCCATGCCCCCGGCCCCCCCCGGATACCACACATTAGATTATATAATATATATAGTATTAATAGTATATATATATGTATATATATATATATTGAAATATATATATATATATAAATGTAGTTAATATATTATATAATAGAATATATAATTTATATTATATATATATATATATGTATATATATATATTATAGATAAATAATAGATATTATATAAATTTTATATATAATAGTAATATATCATATATATATATAATATATATATATAATAATATAGTATATATATATACATCATATGAAAAATAATTATAATATGTATATAATATATATATATATTATAATATATAGATATAATATGATATAATATAAGATATATTTATATATATTATATATAGGCTATATATGATATATATATATTATATATATATCTATATATTATATAAGATATAGTATAATATATAGATATATATTATATATTATATATTATATATATTAAAAATATATATTATTTATATAGTATATATATTAGTATCATTATTATTAGATTAATAATATATAGATATAAGTATATATATTATAATATATATAATATATATATATAAATATGATATATTATTGATAATATTTATCATATTAATATTATATACTAGATAATATATATATATGTATAATATATATATAGAGTAGTATATATATGATATATATTGCTAATGTATATATATATATATATAATTATAATAGTACTATATAATATATAATATATATAATATATATAATATATATATAATTTTAATTATTATAATATATATTTATATATATATATATATTAATATATATATTAATTATATATAAATATATATATATAATATATTTATTATAATATATATATATTATAATAATATATATTATATATATATATATATATATATATATAATACTATATATATATGATATATTATTAATAATAATCATTCTGATTAATGATTATTCACAATTCCAGGATAAAAATACATATTCATAATTATTAGATAGAATGAAGGTTAATATTATATATAGTGTTCGGTGTCCTACGTATGTTCTCTAGATTTAGTAATAATATACCGACGTGGATCGATTTAATAGAAAACTGAATACGAGTAAACATAGTTACGATTGAAACTCAAAGAAAGTGAGTTTAGAGAGTATCGATGAGTGCTATATCCAGTCGAAGATCATTCATCAATAAAGTAATAAAGTAAAGTCACCGGTGACCTCGAGTGTTGGCAATAATCATAGATCTGAAATGAAGAATCAGAATTCCAGATGATTCAGCAAAAGAGATTTGAGAGATTGGTTTCAAAGATTGTAGAGTAGAAGGCTTAAAGTGAGAGAGCTTATAGGACAGGAAAGGTGGAGGATCCAAAATGGCCCTCCTCTAAAACAAGCTGAGCATTCCCGCATGTCCAATATTGAGGAAATGAATGAGTATAATTGAACTAGAATAGGTACCAGCACAGAAGTATACTCCCTCAAAGCATCAATAAAGGGAAGGAGTACCATCCGTGTGTTTACCTTCCAAACGTTTATAGAATTTAGGGTCTCACGTACCCTATCAATACTATGTAATCCCGGGTGAAGACATGGGGTGTCTGAGAGGAGAAGGATTAGAAGGGGGAATACCAAAGTCATTCAGGGTGGAATTTATAGAAAAAGGGGGGGAAGATCCAGTTGAGCAAATAAAAGAAGGAAAGCAACTTTATAAAAGCTAATGGAGAAAATTTTTGGCAAGAAACCTGAAATTATTGTCAGACAGAAAACCAAGTACGTCAGTTCTATTTCGTTTACAAAAAAGCACACTACATCTGTCAAATAAAATCACTGCAACGATTCTGGACTGAATAAGAAAAATTAGCAAAAGGGGAAAGGAGTTCAAAGATTTTTCCTCACGGATAAGCATTGCCTCTTGCCTAATAAATATCACCGGAAGTAATTCGATAGAATCAAGATCAAAAACATTTTTAGATAAATAAAACTGCTCATCCCATCCAAATAATGGCCGACAAAGAGACATCTTCAGTGTCAAAACAGGAATCATTTCAAAGAGAGTAATGATAGAAGCAACAAAATGTACTCCCCAATTAGGCGATTAAAGTGCAAGGAAGTTCTTCGGGACAAGATGAGGCTGCTGAGGAAAAAAGACATTATGCAAACTACAGATTGTGGTCGAAGATACCAATAGGAATTGAAATGGATTGCATAAACGATAACAAGAAGGACCAGTGTTGAAGCACATGTTTAAACATGTTTAAGAACTGGTTAGGACGATCTGGAGTATATGGGGATTTCTCTAATCTATTATTTGTATTTGGATATCTTGAAGCATGTTTATCTCTATTCTCTCTATACCATATATATATATATATATATATATATATATATATATATATATATATATATATATATATATATATTAGATATAAAGAGAAGTTGGTTTCTAACTCTGTTATATATCTCGTTTTCGGAGAATATATATATATATATATATATACATATATATATATAACATACACTATATACTCTTTACTTGTTCTTCTTGTTCGCCTTGTTTTTCTTTGTTCTCCTTGTTCTATTTGTTTTCCTTTGTTCCACTTGTTTCTTCTTATTTCCATTGTTTTTCTTGTTTCCACTTGGTTTCTTTGTTCCTCTTATTCATTATTCGCCTGCGATCACCAATAAGTTACATCCCAAAATCTATAAATTCTGTTTCTATCACTTGATTATCTTGCCTCTTTAAAGGGAGGATTAAAGATTAATATCAAATATATATAATTATATATATATATATATATAACAACATATATATATATATATATATATATATATATATATATAATATATAACACTATTTATATATATATATATATTACACTATTTATATATATATATTATATATATATATATATATATATACTATACTATATATATATATATATATATATATATATATATATATATATATATATATATATATATATATATATATATATATATTTGAAGCGGAAGATCTAGCCCCCTCCGTAATGGAGAATGAACATTAAATAAATATATATAACAAATAAGATTCGAAGACTCACCAGAATAAGTGATAAGAACCTGGTTTGCCAAGGCAATCGCACAATTTACCAGAACTACACCACAAATTTTTAAAATCACAATTAAATAATTACCATAATAGGATATTTCTTAAAGCAAAATATAGAATGGTATATAAAATATGATGAATAACACAAAAGTATTCAAAGCATCGAAAAAGTTTAGAAAATGAATAAAATTTCGAGTTTATTTTACAATTATAAAACTTGACCTTGTTATAGGCACGATTTCAAAAGAGAAACTAATTTTAGGAGAAAATTCATGTCATTGTCGACTCACATACGTATATATATTTAAAATTACCAGAACAAAAACATTATAATTTAAGAATTTAATTAATGCCGATAAGTTTACTGTAGGATTCAAATTTTTATGAAAGCTTAAATTTATAAATAGTATATAAAAGCTAAAATAAATAACCAAATAAATAAATAAATAATAATTAATATATGCATATATAAAGTAAAAGTGTTAATAAGACAAAATTCGACATAACTGAGTTTTAAAATGTTTCGTGAAGGTTTTTATTATTTGTGGAGTGTGTCAAATATTCGAGTATAAGGATTTTATTGAATGCAGTTAAGGTACTCATCTCGTTCAAGTACAAAATCGTTATTAGAAACCTGGATAGAGTGATTCTTTGGAGAGAATGAGTATTTTAGCAGAATATGGGAGGATGTTCCAAAGTTCTGTAGCAGATCAATGAAGAAAGAAAGACAAGTTGTCTCTTCTGTGGAGGTGACATCACAGCCACCTCACTTTTATTTCTATATCACTGATTAACACAAAAAAAAAAAGAAATTTTCTTATCTTTGAAGAAATTTTCAATTTTATTTTAATTCGTAAAATCTAATTTCATTTTGATCTGTGTCTATTTATTTATTTTTATTATTGCTTTAATTTTGAGTTCGATATCACAACTCATTCTTCCCATAAAACAGACTAAGTTAGGTAAGGTTACTTTAATGAAAGCTACTTATTGAAATTTAAAGGGAATCGCTCTCAATAATACAACCTTCAAACCAATTCATTAACAAGTGCAGAGTGTAATTTGTATTCGCTCTCGAAAATTCTTTTAATTATGGTAATTTTATATGTACGCTACGTGAGGGATTAAAAGGCTAATTGGCGGCATAACGTCATATTGCTCACCAGCACCTGTTATTTGCAGTGCCCGCCTGCATAACGCCATATATTACTATGCCTGCCTATATCTCTGCTGTCTCTTAATGTGCATCACCTCATATACGATACTAGATAATCCTTTCCAAAGGTCGGCCATTTTTAAATAGTTCTGATTATAATGTGATCTAGTAGAGATAGACTCTATATGATTTGGATAAAGATTTAAAAGTTATAAAACAATGATTTATTAAATGAATAAGTAATAAATGATAGTTGCCCGACAATTGAGATACTCGCACACTTCAAAGTAGAATAAAAGGAATCACTGACTTTTCTGAATTGACTCCCTTTCGAATGCTGTAGTTTTCTTGAAAATTTGATGTTTTGGGAGGAGCTCGGGAGGAAGAGTATCTTGGGAGTGGGTCTTCTATTATTTCTTCTGAGTGTCTTCTGATTTTGTATCTGACTGAGTATCTTAATGAAACGTGGCTTTATATACAATATTTGATATACTTATACCAAAATTTTGCTTACGCAAAATTTTATAGAGTTTAAAAAAAAACAAATTTGAAATTTTGCGAATAACGTTACAATTGAGGTACTATACAGTATACTCATATATATATTCCATATACTATATATATATATATATATATATATATATATATACATATATATATATATCTTATATATATATATATATATATATATATATATATATATATATATATATATATTATAACTTCCTTTTCATTCTTGAATATATACTAATGAAATATTTCCTAATACATAATAATGCATGTAGGATTATTTTTGAGTAACATAAAATGTGTGTTTACATGTTTAAATAAAAGTTAAAACAGTTGAAACACCCCAACATTTCAATATATTAGGTGTCAGAGGGAAGGCAAATAAACATTTATAAAAATTAGATCTCTTAGAGACACTCTATTAAAATGTTGAAGAATTCAAAAGGATCCTTTTGTTTCATTAAATAAATAAAAGCAAATTTATAAATTCTCTCTCTCTCTGCTCTCTCTCTCCTACTCTCTCTCTCTATATCTCTCTCTCTATCTCTCTCTCTCTCCTCAACATAATTAAATTTGGGTATCAAACATTGAAGGTTTAATAAAGGTAAAATTTATTCAAAAATAAAAAAAGGAAAAATATATAAAAATAACTCACAACTAGGAATATTATAAATGTATATATATATATATATATAACTAATAATATTATATATATATACTTTATATATATATGTATATATAATATAACATATATACATATATATATATATATCATATAACATATATATTTTATATATATATAATAATATATAAATTATATATATATATATATATATATATATATATATATATATAATTTCTATATATATATAATATATATATATATACATATATATATAACATCATACTATATATATATAAATATATATAACTATATATATATATATATATATATATACATATATATATATATATATACATATATATATATATATATATATATATAT
>JABUQX010134978.1:30000-42286 GCA_015478945.1 Trachelipus rathkii | reverse complement strand
GACTATTGGGTGGAGTGAGATTGTGGCGGTCAGTGGTTGGAGGGTAATGGAGGAATTTAAGGAGGGAGCTGTCATTCTATTGGTGAGTAGCCAAGTTTCTAATAATTGTAGTATTCTTGGGTGTGCTGGGTGGCTGGTTTACAAGTGGGTGTTGGGAAATGAGACTGATGTCTTCTGCCGTAAGTAATTAGGCTTGGTTGGTTGTTGGTGAGGGCTGGGCAGATTGCTGTAAAGAGATGAAAGAGGAATGGAGAGAGAATCGGCGCCCTGTGGACGCCGTTTGCACGTTTTTGATGGAGTTGTGAGAGTGTTTTTATGGAGGACTTTTGCATATCTATTGGTGAAGGAAATTTGCGAACTCTTCAGAAATATTGTTTTCTAGGGGTGATTGAAAAAATTTTTGTATAAGGATATATGTGGGAACAGTGTCAAAGGCTTTGTTAATATCGATGGCTGTAAGTATGGTGTGATGGGGGTTGGTTGAAGCCATTAATTATGTGTTGTTGTTGAATGATTGGGCTGTTGTTTTTGAATGATTGCCTTTAAATCCATGTTGAAATTCTGGGAGGGTGATGTGTGGGGATATTTTTTTAATATTAGTTTCTCCAGCCGTTTGCTGATGGTGGAGAGAGAAGAGAGATTGGCGATAGGAGGAGGCGGGATTGGGTCTTTGGTATAAGGTTTCAATTTTGGAAATGAATGCATGTTCCAGAGTGGGGAATAATTAAGTTTCCAGGATTTTTTAAAGATTTCTGTGATGAGAGAAGAATTGCTTTTCCTCCTAGTTGTTTCAGGTGGATGAGATTGAGTCTTGTCCTGTTGCTGGTGAATTTTTAAGGGTTTTGATTGTCTCTATCATCATGTTGGTTGTAAATGGAGGTGGAGGCGTTGTGATCTGAGGGAAGTTTTTGAGTTTTGTTTGTATTTTGTAATTTTAATGGGGAGGGTAGGTTTACGGGAGATATTAGCGTAAGTGTTTTCGAGGCTGTCGCTTGTGTTTTTGGGGAAGGAGTTGAGTTGTCGGTCAGGCAAGGAATGGGATTCGTAGTGAGGAGGGGTTGTTTTGTGCAGTGTTCTAGTTTTTTGATAACCTGCCAGGTTTTCTTTATCTATGCGTGAGATATTGTTTTGTAGGATCTGTAACTTTATTAGTAAGTGTTAGTGGTTATGAGATTAGAGATCTGAGTATTTAGGTTAGTTATTTGGTTAGTGGTTAATGGGGGTATGGTCTGAGTTTTCGGAGGAGTTTCTTTGTTTTAAAAAGTTGACTGATTTCGGGGGATAGTTAAGGAATGTAGGATTTTCTGTGACCCTTAGGCTATGAAAGATTGCTTGATTGGTGATGATGTGTTGTTTAACGTGACAATGATGGAGGGTTAATGTTGTCGAGTCAGTATTGGGTAGGTTTATGAGGGATTCGATATGGTTAGTTGTAATCTGTCAGTAGCTTTTTTGTTGTTAGAAATGTGTTGTTCTTTTTTTTTGAGATTGCTGTGGGGAGGTCAGAATATGAGGATAAAGGGAGGTGATTGATTGTAGGTCAGTGTTGTGTCCCAGTGTTAGTCTGTGATCTAGGCAGGCGCGAGCAAACGGTGACGGTCTGGTGAGGTAGGATTGGTTGCTTGGGAGGTAATTCTCGGTGGGTACTTTTTTGAGTGTAAGGATTTCAGGATTCCAATTCATTAAGAATATGGTTGCCTCGGGGATCAGATGGGTAGTCTTCGGACCAGGCAGTGTGGTGTGCAATATTAAGTCCCCTCCATATGATGAGATTGGGTATGTTGTATGTGAATGAGGGGGGGTTTAGTTGAGGTTGTTTGGGCGGGTTTTGCGGAGGTCGGGTGGCCGAATATAAAGGTTGACGGGATGTTGTAGGTGGTCTTGTTCAGAGTATAGAACAAGATTGGGATTTTATTATGCGTCTAGTAAAGTTGTGGGGAAGTGTTAGTAGTTGTATTTATGGATATGTATGCGATGTGCTGAGCAGTGTTAAAAGGAGTGGTGAGAGTTGAGCAGGGAATATATCCAGGACATCACTACCACAATAGACATGTGCGCGCGAGAGGGTTGTTATTGACGGAGAGGGAGGCTTTCTTGCTATAAATAGGCGTATGTGGATTTTTGTGCGTTTATATGCCAGGAAATATTAAGTTTCTATGGATTCTGTTGGTTAGGCCGTTAATTATGAATTTCGTATTGTTGATGTTGGGGGATTTAGGTTTGGTCGGAAGGGTTTTGTTGGTGGTGTGGGGCTACAGGTTGTACAAGTGTAGCCCATACTGTTTCTGGGAGGTTCGGAATGTGAGCAGGGACAGTCAGGTGTACCCATCCCAGGCAACTAGCACACTGGATACTATTGAGTCCAACTTGTTTTTGGCTTATAGGGCAGTAATATTGAGGGGTGCCTGAATGCTCTCGACATCTCCCGACCGTAGGAGTAGTAGTCTCCCTACAATGAGAGAAAAGGATAGACAGAAAAGGCAGATTTGAGACATAGATAGATAAGTAGTAGGAGAACGATAGTAAAGTAGTGTAAAACATAACCTGTGGGCCCGGCCCTAGCCTGGCTCCTTTTGGCAGTAACCCTCCTGGTGGAGGGGGGGAATTGTGTAATCTTGCAGTACCCCCCCCGGGGCAGAAATACTTGATATCCTCCCCAGAGCTGGATACTGTCGGTTACACGTGATAAAAGGGTTACTCTTCTTCCTATATTATAATATAAATATATATATTATCTATATATATATTATAGCTATATTATATAACTATAATATATATAATTTAACTGTCATTTGAAATGTAACCACTTCCGAAGTCGCCAGCCCCCCCCCCCCCGAAAAAAATCCTGGATACGGGCCTGAACTAAACTATATATATATATATATATATATATAAATACATATATATATAATATATTGATATATATATATATACTATATATATTAATGTAAAGAGGAGTTGGGTTGAGCCATCCCTTTTTCACCATTGTATTAAGTGAGTTTGTTGTAGTGATCAAATACTAAAATAACCAATGAAAACGTGGTTTTCTAAATATAGCAGTATTATGACTAAGAAGAAGGAATCTGCTGTATAATTTCAATGTTAATATTCATTTTATTTAAGTAAATATTCAAACCTTGACCCTTATGCAAATAATTACGATGTTCTTAATCTTTTTAGTTATCATTCTAATATATAATTTGTTAAAATATATGAACTATCCTAAAGTAAAGTACCAGGATAGATAGTTCATACATTCGATGTCATACACCTCACTTTTGATGGTTACTCCCTCATTCAACTAATTCTGAAGAACTTCCCATTCTTGGCAGTTATAGAAATTTCCATTTCTCTACCTGCAAGGTTAGTACCTGTCATTATTCAACAAACTCTTATTAATGTTAAGAACAATGAAAAATGATAATGATTCATGAAACATGAAATGATTAGAATATTAATTACAATGACAAATGCTCAATACTAAATACGAATTCATTTAACAGTATTGACTGGAAGTCTTCATTGAATCCTTTACATCCCATTGAAAACCAAAGGAAATCAAAAACCCCAAGATTGTGATTTCACACAGCTCGGGGTAAGTAAATGAACTTTCCTTTTGTCAACTAAATTTAAGACCATGATGAAATTACAATTGATATGAAAACAAAGAAAGAATAGAATATTAATTCATTTAACTTTGATAGGTTTTTATTTTTCCTGATTTATATTCCGAACTACTTTTTATTGCGGATTATCAACTTTTTGGTTTTGAGTTTAAGTCCGAACTCAGAAAACTCGGATTATCTACTCAGCATTATTTACTTGAACTATATCTCACCTATGATTATAGTGTCTCGACTGATGCTATATAGAAAAGAAGTTTCAGTTAAGGTGAACATAACTATCTACAAGTAAACATCATAACAAAGACTTTAAATGATAGTTAATCTTCAACTGTTTCACTATTTTCTTTAAACTTTCAATATAAAGCACATAAAGAAACATAGTAAACTAAATCACATAAGAATTCCAAACTAACTGACAATATTCCCTTATTTGTAACTACCAAATTGTCGAAAGATTAATTGAAATTTAAAATATGTTAAAAATAAATCTGCTTTGCCTTCAGTGCAATATAAAAGTTGTGTAATTTTCTGATTCCTCCCCATCGGATTGCCAAAAAAGTAATCCAGTCTTAATATTTTCTTTCCGGACTTCCCCGGATACGAAAAATAATATTCCCTATTCACTAGTTGTATATATCCATTTCATGCTCATCTCTTAAGTTTAGAAAATAAAACTATAAAGCTTTCCTCTCCTTATCAATCCCCAAAAGGTTACTAAGTATTCGCTCCAAATTAAAGATGATATCAAATGTGCCCCACTCACTTTCCCCGCGACGTGCTGTAAAACAGTCAACTCAGCGTCTCCAGGACCCAACGTTATTGGAATCTCCTAGGCAAATTTAGCCTAATGCTCCTTTCCTGTGAGATGAGTTTTTGAAGTTGGTGATAACAAGAAGCTGAAGACGACGTTTGTTCCCGTCTCCAGAATCCCCAGGGAAATGCACATCTGTTACCAGTCTCTCAAGGTACAGAATCCTTTATATTTGTTATCCCCTTTTACGATTATTCACTTTTTTAATTGTTTACTTAATTGTCTTATCTATGACATTTTACCATAATCCACGGAGTGTGGAGTGAATAACTGGAACCTATTCGTTGAATTCTTTACATCAGCTACTCGACGAATCATTGTTGAAGATTCATGACCCAAATTGAGGTCGAACTTACTGCTTCATATTCCTCTCATTCCACGCTCCGTTACATGAATAGTATTATTTGGCGCCCGAACAGGGACTTGAGTGTCTCTGCTTGCGTCGCGCCTGTGTGAGTGGCTCACACATTCATCATCCTTTGTTGTTGTTCAGTTCTGTCTGAACAGATCTTTCGTGTTTCTATTACATCTGTCATCCACTATGGCAGGTAAAGACGATTCAAAAACCCAAAGTCTAGCTAGTTTCCTGAAATCACAGGAACAGTTGGAATTGGATTCTGCAAAAGATGCCAAAGTTGCAGACTCTAACACGGAAAAAGACATGAAAGCCACAGACCTTACAAAAGGTGATACTGTTGAGACAGGTATACCTAGTAATGTCGTACCTGTTTCTCCACCCCATTCTCCTCATTCAGATCATCTAGAGAATCTGAATGCAACTGATGATGACTCTTCTGACGACGATATGTCTATGGACGAAATTAATACCTTAGTAACAAAATTAACTAAGAAGAAAAATAAAATGAAAAGTAAAATGACTAAAAATCCTAAACCAAGAAATGGTAAATTAATGAGGGATTTGATGGCTGATGACCCATCATATCTTCCCCATCTGACCCCTACTCCAAATTCCCTTACCCAAGGAAGGAAAAAGTCCATACCTACTCTTCTTGAGCCACAAAAAGATAAGATCGAAGAAGCGATTCTTCTACTTACTCAACTCTTGAAGAATTCGCAAAAGTTAAAAGTAGTGGACCCAGGTCGTTACAAATACGAGACCAAACAAGATCTTGTCATATACCTGGTGGACTTTGAAGATTATTGTTCACTCCACTACCCCAGAGCCTATCACCAATGGTTGCGGCTACTAGGTCGGCAACTGGAGGGGAATTTCTTCATATATACTGAGAAATCATAAAAGATGACCGTGATTACTTCTCTGTTCGCGTATTTCTCTGGTAAGTTCCCGTACCACTGCGAAGAAGAAAAATCACGCTGACGAATGACGCCTCCAGGCAAATATTTCACGCTTGGCGAGACGACCACAAACACGAATCCATCGGATGTTCTACCCTGCGCCTTGACGGTTGCGAGAGACGCATTACAAGGACGGATATGTGGGAACATGAGCCTTGGCGCCACCGCTTTTTATTTCAGTCTTCGCCTCCTTACATAGATACAAATGTAAGAATTATACATTAAAATGAAAAGACGCAGGATGGTGATCGACGTATCAAGTGGGAGAAACTGGTTTCCTACGCTGATTCTCTTGAGACGGACAATACCAAGTTTCCAAATTCAATTGCACCAATCTCCTGTAAATAAAGAAGTGGGTTCGAAACCAAGAAATACACAAAACATCATTCATGAGCTGAATGAGTCAAACAGATTCAGGTCATTCCAGGATCGACACCATATATCCAACACGGACTGCAGTCCCTACAAAAGAAAGACAAGCATAGCCCAGCTAACCATAAGAGGGAATTTTATCCCCCTTTAAAACCTTAAAATGGTAGTTCCAATAGAAAGCCATCCGGTGGTGCTTCCTACCGTGGTGACTTTAATGGAGCTCGACAAAAGACTTACTATAATAATAGTAACAATAGTAATCGAAATATCCAACTTCCCATTGTTGATCGCAGGACTTTACTATGGGACTACTGTGAGAAGGTTGGTCATATAATGCAGGATTGCTACAAATACTTAGGTATTTGTAGCTATTGCAAGAAAAAAGGGCATCAAAGACCTGAATGCCGTTCCTATAAATCCCCTAAATCCTATCCTAAGAATATCCCAAGAGTTAAATGTCCTTTCTGTCAAGGACCTCATCCCGGAATTAAATGCTCTCATCGGCGTACTTCCCCAGGATCCTGGAGTCAATGTTCAGGAAACAAAGTCTTCTACAACCCCGAGAGAGTACATTAACAATGCAATAAAGAAGGTATCTCCTAGAGATTCATCTCCTCATACTGAACAAACCACCCTTTCTAAGGATGGTCAACGTCCTCTTCCCCCTCGGCAGTTTTTGGATCCCTGTGTGTACTGTCAACGGTCACATTATGAGGGTCGATGTAAAGGTGTTGAGGAGAACCAACCTACTAAACCGTTAAACTATTGGCCTCCCGGAAGTGAGTCCTCCGGTGGAGAAAGGCCCCGTGGTTGACTCTGACTCACTCACAGACACCAAGTGTTTACCAGTTACCCCATTAGGAGAATCCTTATCCCCAAAGCTTCCTGATATATCACAACAACCGCCGCTGGAGAAACAATGTCAGACGATACAAGTGAAGATGACTCCGGACCCACTAATTGTCACTGTCGCCTTTAAACCTCTTAGTTCTGGTTTTTGTGGATGTATGGTTGACCGTGGAACCAGCATTAGCTTAATCAGTACAGATATAGTGGAAAATGACATGGAGGGAGCAGTATTGAACCCCTCGAAAGTTATCGGAGTGGATAACATAAGGGATCGAGCGAGATCGATGTGATCCCTGCTGAGTATTTATTGTGAAACCCCGTATACTTTTTTTATAATTTGTGTCAAAAACCGTGTTATGTCTTTAGTTCTCCCTGGAAAGTTATGCCTGCTCCTATGATATTAGGTGCTTTGGCCTTGAAGGAGAATAATTTGATGCTTGACTTAGTCTCTAGGGAACTTCTACATCGAACGAGTGACAACATGGTTCCGATAGCTAAAGATCTTAGCCATCGTATTCCCTTCTACAATTGTATAACCATTCATTCTATCACCCTGCCTCCTTTCTCATGTCGGATGGTGGATGTGAAAAGTTCCTCAACAGCCCCTTTATCCTTGGTTGGATTCCAAGGCGATGAGGTGAACGAGTTAATTCCAGTACCCGGAGTACTTGATCTTACTTCTTCGAAACAAATTGCTCTCTTCAATATATCTGAGAGAAGCAAATACCTTAGAAAACATACTGTCGTGGGCCAGGTTTTCTCCCTTAGTGAAGAAGATTGTCCTCCAGATCCTCCAGTAAAAATGAATTTTTCCGCGGAGGACGACAGAAATCTGGACTCCGGATAAGTTGAAAGAATCCTTCCAGTTAGCGGATATACCCATCAGTGCCCAACAGAAGCAAAGTCTTATTAATGTTTTGTTAAAACACCAGGCAGCTCTCAGCTTTGGTGATCACGATGTGGGGGTGGCCACTAACATCACCCACTCCATTGAAGTAGAGAGCACTCGGCCAGTCAGGTTACCCATTCGCAGGTTCCAGGGCCCTTTGGCCCAGGAAATCGAACAACAATGTCGTGAGTTGCTGGAGCAGAACATCATCCGTCCAAGTAAGTCCCCTTATTCTGCCCCAGTGGTTCCTGTACGTAAACCTGACGGTAAATTGAGACTTTGCATTGACTATAGGAAGTTAAATAACATCACAAAAACGGATTCCTTCCCCTTACCCAACTTAAACGACATGATTTATAACATGTACGGTAACTTCTACTTTTCTACCATTGACTTAGTCCGTGGCTACTATCAGGTCGCAATGGAGTCTGATAGTGTCGAGAAAACGGCTTTCTCCACCCCGTTCGCGCAGTACGAATACCTCAAAATGCCTTTTGGGGTAAAAAACGGCCCAGCCACCTTCCAGCGCGGCATGATGATCGCACTGACTGGGTTGCCGTGGTCCAAGGTAAGAGTGTACCTTGATGAAATCATCATTCTCAGCACAACAGTCGATGATCATCTGGTTACTTTGGATCGAGTTTTGACAGCTTTGGAGAACAACGGTTATAAGTTGAAACCAAGCAAAACTACACTTTGCCGAACGGAAGTGGAGTTCCTAGGACATAAAATTTCCTATAAAGGAATCCTGGCCTCTTTTTAAAAAATATAAAAAGGGGGGTTAGAATTTCCCATCCCGACCACCGTGAAGCATTTACGTCAATTTCTCGGAATGGTCAATTTCTACAGACGTCATATACCCAACTGTTCCCAAATCAGCAAGCCGTTGTCTTGCCAGACGGGTGGAAAGAGTATCAAATGGACTCCCGAGTGTCAGCAAGCTTTTGAGGAGCTAAAAGCTGCTTTGGTAAATCCAAAATTATTGGGTTTCCCTAACTATAGTCCGGGAGTATCCCAGTTAGAATTACATATAGACGCCTCCGATATCGGAGCCGGCGCTTGTCTATCCCAAGTACAAGAAAATGAACGAAGACCCATAGCATTCATATCAATGACCTTCAATGGAGCTCAGAAAAACTATGGTGTCATTGACAAAGAACTCACAGCATTACGATGGGCTGTGAAGTCGCTGAAACTTTTCCTTCGTGGAGTACGGTTTGTTACCTACACCGACCACATGCCCCTCATCTACCTTTAGAATATGAGTTTAATTGATGGGTGACTGGCTCGTACGATGAAGAAGCTACATGAGTTTAACTTAGAGAGAAGACATCTCGGGGTCCATAAATATAGTCGCCGATGCTCTTTCTCGATCCCCTATCTCGGACGATGGAGCTCCCCTTCCTGAAAACTCTTCCCTCGAGTTCATTCCTGATGGATACTTTCAAATCGAGATTGAAGGAGGAGGCGACTCGCTGTATAAATGTTTTGCCCTTTTCTTACATGGTTCAGTTGACCGACATTTGGAGTTAAGAGAAACACTTGTACAAGAACTACAAAGACACCCAATGAAGTATCAACAACAGGGTAGACAGAATTCGAAACGATTAAGACTTTTACAACTTCCGGGCCAGTTACCCATCCCGGAGGTCATCACTGCTTTTACGGAGGTTTACAAAACTCCTGTTCACGTCTACTACACAAATAGTAATAAACCCTTAATCTATGGAGAAAAGCATGCAAAGGAACCATGTTATTTAAGATGCCTTGCTGGTATTCACTACAATTATCTTTTACCCACTACAGTTGGTGAGTGCTCTCCAGAAAAGCCTGATATGGATTCCAAATAACCCTTTTGGTTATTTTACCCCTAACCCTTCCTAACCTTTCTTACCTTATTTTCTTCTTTTTGGAAGATATGAAATGACAATGTTTTAATAACAACAGTGAATAATTCTAAAAAATGATTAATTAGCTAAAAAAAAAAAAAAAAAAAAAAAAAAAAATTTATAATAAATGATTTAAAATTGATATCAAAATTATTTGTGCTTTTTCAATACAAAAAATGTTATAAGCTTAAATATTTTGAAAGATAAACATTTATCTGCCTGTGCTTATATTTATTGTGTGTGCAATAAAAAGGATTGTGGTTGCATAAAGTATTTTACTAAACTTAATGTGTTTTCACTTAAATCTAGCATGAGCAAGCACAAATATAGCATGAATTGCATGTGCAAATGAGAATAGGTTAAAACCTATGGTTAATGCAAACAAATGCTTTCAATATGATTTAAATTATTTTGGTGTTATTACATTAAAATTAAAGTTATCATTTTATTCTTAGGTGTAACAATTTATTAAGTTTTTTATTTTTATTAATTATTATTATATTTCTTATGCTTATGTATTTTTGTGTTTTTGCTAATCGTTTTTTTTTCGCCTAGCAAACGTGTGTAAAAAGACCTTATCCTGTTGTCACGTCAGTTGTAAAGAAATTCCCTATAAATTTATAACTTGTATTCTTATATAAAAATAATTTTCGGAATTTTGGAAATTTGACCCGTACAATGCCGTTTATGTTAGTTGTTGGAGCTTCGGCTGCGGCCATCTTTAGAAGTGAGAAAAAATTTCTCAGACAAAAATATGGCTTGTTTGTACGAATTGACTTCAACCCTGGTAGACACATGTCAGCATGTCCGAATCGAGTCCAAGAACTAATGACTGCTGATGTAAAGTACTTGATTATTTGGTCGTTGACAACAATGGCGTGGCGTCGCAAGGAACTGACGAATGAAAATCACAAAGAAAAATCAATTACGCTATTCGAACCAATAGATGATTTCAGCATTGAGAATGTCCCCACTATAATGGAAAATATAACCCAGGTTGCAAAGAAAATCAATCCTTTGGTTAAAGTTTATCTTGTTATTCCCCCCATACAGGATCTTTACGCCTTTAATCGTAAACGTCTTTCCAAAGATTGGGGAGACGCCTTCGCAGAATATTGCTTAAATCACCCAACTTTGTCTCCAGAAAAAATACGAGATCATGCAGTAGTTAGTGTCCAACGTTTTGAAGAATTGATCAATAACCAATATATGTGGACTGACAAGAACCTCATAATTGGTAATGATGTGCTTGATTTTCATCACAAAAGTGATAGACGTAATACTGATGGTGTTTCAACCCCTCATCAGGATTAAATGACTAAGAAGACTTCTATTATGAACTCTCCCCTTTTACCAGATGGTCTCCACCCAAATAAGATGTTTTTAGAAGCCTTCATGGAGAAAAATCGCCAGTCGTTTATAGTTGTAACTACTCAACGTAGTCCTTATGAAATCTCATCAAGGATCACGCCAAATAGAACACCTCGTCCACTTATGTCGATATGCAATTTGGACCCTACTGATAGGATACTTGCT
This sequence comes from Trachelipus rathkii, assembly GCA_015478945.1. NCBI lineage: Eukaryota > Metazoa > Arthropoda > Malacostraca > Isopoda > Trachelipodidae > Trachelipus > Trachelipus rathkii. Next base: position 30,997 of record JABUQX010134978.1, on the reverse strand, counting down.
GCTTGTATCCAACCCTCAACTTCCCACAGTCTTCCTTCAGAGGATATCCATTCCGGTGGAAATGGCGAATCAACATCCCAAGAAAATGGAGAGGGAAAACCTCCGTAATCATCCCTTATTTCTTGCTAATTATATGTTGCCAAGGTTTAGTTATCAACATCAACAGCATGTGACTAACCTTACAGTTAACATACCAAATGAAGCTACTCCTTCACTTCCCCGTAATGTAGTCATGCAAGAAACTACTACTCCTACTTTGTCACAAATTCCCAGGAGTACTACTTTGGTAAATCCTCAAAGTAATGTCACTCCACTTGACCCGCAAAGTATTGTGATCCTGCGCACCAGCCTTTGCTGGGCAATGAATCGCCTACAATGGGGTAATCTCACCGAAGATCAACAAGCAAATATAGCCAGACAATGGAAGATTGAAATTGATCAAGAAATAGCTACGAGAAAAAATCTCTCGTCTATTTCTCATTAAATAAAAAACTTGGTTCGTTCATGATAATTAGTTTATCATAGTTTTTAACAAAAGTATTTTTGTTTTATTTATGAAAGAATTATTTCTTTTGATTGTTTTGGAAAATGCAAAGAAAGTTTTTGTTAAATGAAAAAGGAAAATGAAAAGATGATTTATTTTATTACCTACCAGCTACATAACTTCTCTGTCTGAGAGAAAAAAGCTCCACCATTTCTACAAGAACAAATGTTGGAATAAAATGTGGTGGGGGCTTCAAACTCAGTGGGAAGGAGTGTAAAGGAGTTGGTTGAGCCATCCCCTTTTTCATCATTGTATTGAAGTGAAGTTTTGTTTAGTATCAAATACTAAAATTAACCAATGAAAACTGTTGGTTTTCTTTAAATATAGCAGTATTATGACTAAGAAGAAGGAATCTGCTGTATAGATGATGTTAATTATTTCATATTTATTTTATCCTGTAATTATTTCAAACCTTTACCCTTATGCAAATAATTACGATGTTCTTAATCTTTT